>ML780263.1:782642-799747 GCA_009831015.1 Picea engelmannii | reverse complement strand
TCAATGGTTCTCTATGTGTTTTTTAGGTTTGTATCTTGGTGATTTGGTACATGCTTGAGGCATGTCCTGGAGGCTTTTGGCACATGGTTTAATGCATATGGTTGTGGTATATATATTGGATGTTTTGGTACATACTTAAGGAACATTTTTATATACCAATACTAGATTTGCAAATATGCTTTAGAATTAAAGAAATAATAAAAAACAAACCATTCCCTGAGATACTGAACACAAGAAATAGAGAAAACTCTTGAGGTAGGGTAACACCACATATTAATCCTTAAGGAAGGATAAAACTCCTCAAAAAATAATTGCTTGTACATTAACAATCTACTTCACCATGCTAATACATTCCATAAACTTCTTTATATAGCATTATTTATCTTCTAGGAACATTCTAGAAAAGGAATCTTCTAGAAATCATATTTATTATCTCTAACTACCATAGTGGGTCTTATTTAATACTATGGTGGACCTAGTCCACCTTATATTGAATGGCCTCCACTAATCATACATAACCTCATTCTCATTTGGTACCTCTCATATTAACTCCATAGGTATAGTACATTCTACCCCCCTTAAGCATGTTTTATCCTCGAAACATGAGAAGGGACCATATGATATGACCTGCTAAGAATTGTAGCCAATTGGTACTAAGCATGACCATCCATCCATCCTAATGGAAGATGAATACGATTTCCAATTTTTTCTTTTCCACCTGGATATCTCTCCTCCTCACTCCATTGTTTACATGGGGTTGGTTCTCTATCCCGATGTCTTCCTGTAGTGATAGTAGTCCTCCTTGCACCTCTTGATTGGTTTCCTTTCTGATTCCCTGTTGGTGCATAAGTGTGTTGATGGTCACGCCCCTGCCTTGATGATTGTTGTTTCTCAATATGATGGGGATGGCGATATAAAACAATTGTAGGAATCGATTCTTTTTGCATCATTTATGCCACTTGATGTCCCTTTGATTCAATTATCTCCTTGGATTCATTATTGTGTCCTTCATGTGGCTTTGCTTCATCTCCTTTTGTAGACTTTGCCTCTGATTCAACTTCGTACTCTACAAGAAATTTTTTTCTTGGTCTTGTGGGATCTTCTATATTACTAAGAGACACATCCTGCCATGTGATTTTGATTTTCTTGTACCACAACTTCAAAAAAATATTTTTCTCATTAATATTAATGGTACCCACTGATTATATCCAAGGATATCCCAAAACAATATCCACTTCATCCATATTCATAGCACAAAAATCTGAATGCAATGCATATTTATCCATGGTAATCTTCAAATCTTTAAAAATTTGAATATTTTCACCTTCAACCCGTGTGCTTTGAATATTTTTTGCAACAACTTGCAATCTATTAACCAATTGAAAATTAATAAAATTGTGCCTGCAATTGGGGTTAATAGAAACAATGATATTTTCTTTATGAATACAACTAGGAACTTGTAATATAGATTTTCCACATGCAAATAAACCCTTGGTGTATTTGTTATCCTTAATACCGAAATGAGACCACTTGTTTAAATTTTTCTTTTCATATTCTTTATCTGAAAGTGCATGAATCTCTTTAGATTTAACTTCATTCCACCATACCCCAGAATCACCCATTAAACTTATCCATGCCATATCTCTCAATAGGTTTCCCCATAATGAATTTATATGTTTGATTTATTCTTCAATACTATGACCATCATCATTTCCAGTAAAAATCATCTTGTTGAGAGAAATCTGCAACAAAAACTAGGGTTTAAAAAAATAACTTACTTCGGAAAATCGTGGTTTTTTCTGGAAAAACCCTGAAAAAATGTCGAATTTAAAATGCTCATAACTTTACTTCTTGGACTCTGTTTCCGCTGTTTTTTTTTTTTTTTTTAATTGGCTATTTTTCCGATAGGAATCCAAATATCCAATTATTTTCTACAATTTCTAAGCATCATTTTTCATATTTGAGCCTGGAGTGAGCTGCCCCCTTTTTTATTAAAAACAATAAAGATAACCAAAAATTTATTCCCTTCTTTTCCCAAGGAAAGAGATCTGATACCAAATGTTATATACCAATACTATATCTGCAAATATGATTCATAAATAAAGCAATATTAAACACCAAACCATTCAATGAGATACTAAACACAAGAAATAGAGAAAACCCTTGAGGTAGGGTAACACCATATATTAATCCTTAAGGAAGGATGAAACTCCCCAAGCAATACTTGTTTGTACATTAACAATAAACTTCATCATGCCAATACATTCCATACACTTCTTTATATATCATTCTTTATAGAATGAATCTTCTAGAAATCATATTTATTATCTCTAACTATCATAGTGGGTCTGATTTAATACTATAGTGGACCTAGTCCACCTTACATTGAATGTCCTCCACTAATAATACATAACCCCATTCCCATTGGGTACCTCCCATATTACCTCCCCAGGTATAGTACACACATATTGGATGATATGGTGTATGTTTGAGGTACATATTTTGGTACATGGTTGAGGCATATCATGAGTAATATGGAATATTATTGAGGCATATCTTTGGTACATGACTCATGGATGTTATTGGACATGTTTGAGGAATATTTTGGCACATGATTGGTACATTATTTGAGGCATATCTTGGTGATGTTAGGCATATGTTTTGAGAGATGTTCTTGGTGATCTTGGCATATGGTTTTGATGATGATGATGTATCAGTATCATTGACAATATCAATGACAAGTTGATTATTAGTGAAAGTGACAGTATCAGTGACATAGACAATGATAGTGAACGATTGATGATGATGGTGATGGTGATCATGATGTATCAATATCAATGATAGTGACAATATCAGTGACAATGAAAATATTAGTGACAGTGATAGTAATAGTGACAATGACAGTGACAACTACAGTACCAGTGATAGTGATAGAGAAAGTGACAGTGTCAGTTTGATGATAATGTACCAAGAATAACAACAATGACAGGTTAATTCTACACTTATATTTCATGGGGAAATGAAGGGGAAAGGAAAGGGAGTTGTAGCCTCCTTCCGGTTGGATCCAGAGAACACAGGGAGTTGCAACTTCCTTCAGGTTGGATCCTGTAATTAAGGGGGTCGTAGCCTCCTTCCTATTGGATTCATAGAACATGGGGATTTGGAATTTCCTTCAAGTTGGAGCCTATAAATTAGGGCATCATAGCCTCCTTCCAGTTGGAGCTGGAGAATTCAGGGACTTGTAGCTTCCTTTAGGTTGGATCATGTAAACATGGGATTGGAGCCTCCTTCCAGTTGGTGTTGGAGAACTTTGGAAGTTGTTGATTCTTATGAATGTGATCTTTGATATATAAGAAAGCATTTTGTGGTTTTCTCCCATCTGGGTTTACACATAAAATAATGGTGTATTGTATATCTGTGTATGATGTGATGCATTTTTTTATGGTTATATGTTTAAATGCATTCATAAGTGAAAGAAATCAGTGATAAGTTAATGTTCTAATTAAAAGTGATAAAAAGTGCTCAATATTTGTAGTATTCCACATATAAAATAGTATGCAGAACATAAATAATTAGATAGAAATGGCAGATAAATAATGATATGACCATAACAATACCAGAATAATACCAGAATAACACCAACAAGAGTAATTTGATTACTTAATACAACCAAATATAATTAAGTTATTACTTAATTTAAATTAAATTACTAACTTAATTATATTAAGTTATAACTTAATTATAATTACTAAATATATTTAGTGATAAGTAAGTTATTACTTACTTAATTTAAACTATTTAATATATTAAGTTATCACTTAATATAACTTAATTTATTACTTAATGTATTAATTTAAATTACTAATTTAATGTATTAATTAAAGTATTAATTATCTAAATTAATTAATGATAATACATTAATATAATGTCTAAATTAAAGTATTAATACAGTAATATATATTGTAATGTATTAATATAATGTCTAAATTAAAGTATTAATACATTAATATATATTGTAATGTACAAATGTATTAATTAATTAGTAATGTATTACTTAATTAATTAATTATAAATATAATACATTAATAAAACACTAATACATTAAAAAAATATTAAAGTATTCAAAATACATTAAAGTATTACATTATTTAAAGTAATAATAAGTTAATAAAGTATATATACTCCATTAAAGTAATACATAAATAAAATATTAATACATTAATAAAGTAATGTCATATTAATAATATAGTACTACATTATACAAATAATACCTTATAATAATGTATTAAATCATTATTATAATGTTGCAATATATCATAATTAATATATTTATTAATATATATTAATACTTATGCAAATATTAATATATATATATATATATATATATATATATATAAGCCATAAATTATTATAATATATAAATACATTATAAATAATATATTTATATATTAATAAATAAAATGTTGCTATAATATTAATACACTAATAAATAATTTATTAATGTTAATTGGGTTTATCTTGGATGATTGCGAGGAATGATTGTTATCCTTCCCACCCGAATTCAATTCCCATACATATAGCAAGAAACTGTTATTTCAAAGTACTAATAAGTTAATAAAATATTATTAATTAACACATTAATAAAGCACTAAATTATTTAAAAGGTATTAAAGTTTTAATATTACATTAAAGTGATAAAGTAAAAACACATACAAAATACATTATTACATACATACAAAATATTAACCATGACCATCACAAACCATGATACCAAGGTTCACGTTGGGAAATTTTCGTCACATTGCGATGTTGGGAAATATTCGTCAATTGCGATGTTGAAAAATGTTTATCAATTGCAATGATGGGAAATATTCCTCACAATGCGATGTCATGAAATGTTTTGACATTGCGACGTTGAGAAATGTTGATCACACTGCAATGTTTGGAAATGTTCGTCACATTGCAATGTTGGGAAATGCTCGTCACATTGCAATGTTGAGAAATGTTCGTAACATAGTCATGTTGGGAAATGGTCATGACAATGCAAAATTAGTAAATGTTTGTGACATTGCAACATTGGGAAATGTTTGTCACATTGTTGACGTTCACAATGGTTGGTGTTCATTATGGATGAATTTCACTATGGTTGAACTTGGTTGACCATGAAATGGTTGACTATGGCTGACCATGGTTGAAAATGGTTAACCATGTTTTACAGTTGTTGTCCATAGGAGACCATGGTTGACCAAGACTACAGATAACATTCAGATAGCGAAATTTGGAATTGTTTGTCACATTATGACAACATGATATTTGCATAACATTGCAACAATGAGGCTATGTTGATGAGATTGTGATGGCAAGGCTATGTTCGTAATATTGCGACAATATGGTTATTTTTGTCACATTGCAAGGTATGTGTTACCCATGATTTTGGTTATCATGATGATGTATTAATGATGGTGTACTTAGGCTCTTCATAGGAATTTTTTCCTGAGAAAAGTTACTTTCTTCTCTTTCCAGAAATATCATTTTTGAAGGAGGTTCGCAGGTTGCTAGTATATTTGCCTGCGAGAATGCATGATTCTCACAGGCTGCATTAAGCCAGGGTGCACGAAGTTCGCACTGTAATGAACTGCTAGGGTGCGAACTCTTTCTTAAGCAAGGAAAAATATGAATTCTCGAAGTTTCTAGAAGAGAATCTTCTAGAAGGATGAGATGGCATTCGAGTGGTTATCCTAGTACTGGATTCCCTGATATTTTGGGATCATTCTTATCCAAGTAACTAATTCATTCTCTCCTATATATTCAGGGGATTCTCATGGAAAAGGTTAGAAGCAAACAAGGTTAAGCAAGACATTGGATAATTGGTGAAAGACTGTGTGAAGGACTGATGCTACAGCAGCTGGGAACTCCAGCAAGTTTATCAAAGGTGGTTGATCTTTTTCATGCAAGTGAGCAAGTGTGTGTGTCAGAGCTAAGGGCCATCGAAAGGAAGTAAGGTTCGCACCTTGCTGATAGGTTTCAGTGCGAGGTTCTCACACCCTGCTCAAGGGTTGCCTGGGAGAATCAGTGATTCTCGCACTGTGTTATATTGTCTGCCTGCGAACACTCTTGTTCAAAAATTTGATTTTAAGTTTTGGCATTTTTAATTGCCCAAATTAGTTTGATTACCTCTTGTAAGTTTCTTGGACCTATGATTGGTATCTTTCTTGTCTTTGTTTGTATGCATGAACAGTCTTAGGGTTTCAGGCTTTTCTTGTCATTTTCGACTTGACTTTCATTTCTTGACTCTTCTTGGCAAAACCATTCTCTCTGACTTCAGAATCTGAGTGTGTTTGATTATTTGAGAACCAGTGATTGGTGGAAAGGTGAGTACTCGATTTTTTCTCTTTTGCTTATTGGTTTGAAAGATCATTTTCCTTTGCAAATTGAAAAGACTACTTTGGTTTGCTCTTTATTTTTGCTTTCATTGAAAGAGTTGATTGGGTTGGTTATTGTTTGATTCTTTTCTTTTGATTTTCTGTATTCTCATTGGTATAGTGAGGGTCCTTTTTGGAAAGTGAACAAAAGTTTTTTCTTTCAAAATATTCTTTTCGTTTTAGAAAACTTTGAAAATCAAAATTTTGAGATTGTTTAAGTATTGAAAAAGAGAAACATAGAGAATAGTCATTTAATAAGTGATTGTTTGCATTGACATTTGAAAGGAAATTTTTCATTGTAGTTCAAGGTTGATCTAGAAATTTTTTTCCTCTCTCCCATACATAAGATTCATTGAACAAAAAGTGATACATTTCATTCTCATCCTCGCATTGTTGGGTCAGAGTCATACACCATAAGTTTCACTTCCATTACCTTTGAGTAAACAAAAGCTCTTAAAAACACTGCGTAATCATAAAATTTATTTCGTAACTCTTTTCTAGGGCTATTTTACACCAACATTTAGTTAGGATAGTGCTTTGGAGTAGGAAGAGAGATACACTCTCCAAAAGCTCAAAACACACAATAGCATCTTGAGTTAGGGAGTGTTAAATTCCATTTGCAACATATTGTCCTGGGAAGCCCTTCTAACACAAGGGTCAAGCACTAGGTCGCATTGATGTTGGCAGAGTTACTCACCCTTCTTTGTTGACATCAGTGTAGAGATTGCATGTATTATGGGGGTCACTCTGAGGTATACCCACAATGATGAGTGGAAGCCTTTTGAGTTGATTTCGGGCTAGATATCCTACCCTTGCGTGTGGATCAGACTGTCGACTGTTTCCCCTGGCTTTACTGTTGTTTGTCGTGACCTTAGTGGCCTATCTCTCTAGGTTCTTACCCAAGGTTACTATGAAGGGGAAAGTCTTCACGGTACCTGGAATTGACGTTGACCAAACTCACTCAGGCTCCTTGGAGGGTATACCCACGATTATGTGTGGGAGATTGCACCAGGGTGTAAGTTCGTTAAGCAGGTTGTCAGCGTAAATTTTCCACCCTAGCCCCACCCCTTCTCGTCTCGTTGTTGCGACGTTGGATTTCATCACCAACTAGTGGCTTCGAAATTAGAAGGTTTTGTTTGGTTGGTGATTGCTTCCTAGATTTTGTTTACTAGCGCGTGTTGTTTGTTTCTCGAAGTTTCCCATAGGAATTTCTTCGCGGAGTTTGTCACTCGTTTACAATAGCTCCCCCACATCATTCACGTAGAATGCAGGGTTTATCTCCAGAGCATCTGGACGGTTCAGAACCCTTGCCTACATCTACACCTAAGGGCTCTCCTCGACAAGGTGAAGCAACAGTTGTCACCACACCACAAGTGGAATCAACTGAATCTCTAGAACCTTTCCGAATTACCAATACTAGAGAGGACTTTCGAATTCGCCGTGGTGAACGAACTTTTGTGTGATTAAATTCTTCTGGGGAATTAGTTGTTACTTCTTCTAGGTCACACGTTGGGACTTTTCCCGGTGTCGAAGGCCAAGATCCTTTTTGGTCTAAAGGTGATTTCCGCAGGACTCTTTTTAGTCCTGGTTCGCCTGTGGTCTCTGAAATCAACCCTATGGTGTTTTCTAAGACAAAGACTGTACCGGTGAATACCATTTATCACTTTACTCTCCCTTCTGAGATGGCCCATCTCGCAAACACTACGAGTGTCCCAACCGGGTTCACTACCGTTGGTCTTCCTCCTATAAACACCCAGCGAACACCCAATGTTACTCCAACACTACCACCCGGATACCATGCGTTGAATGCTTTGTTGAATGCTTCTATTCCAACACCCCTGCAAACCCCATCTGGTACTCCTGGTGGTCCTTCTGGACATCCTATTCCCGATTTTATTCTGACACTCCCTCAATTTCCTTTTGGCAATCCTAATCCTAGTGGCACTATTCCGTCTGTTGCACCAAACTTGTAGGTTCCCATTGGTGGACAAGGTGGTACAATTCCATTTCCTCTTATAGGACACAATCCACTTACTACAAAACCTACGATTGGCACACAACTTCCAGTTGGAAGTCCACCTACGATAGGGGGACCAACCCCACCTTTTGGACAAAATATACCTCCTGCTTTGGCCCAGTATTGGAGTCAGATGTTACAAAATCTTCCTCAAACGACTGGGGGGAAACAACCTGTCCCTACTATAGGCCAACCATATCTAGGTATAACCAATCCTATTTGTGGTCAGGGTCACAATTCTCAAACTCAGGTCCCTAATCAACCTCAAGGTTACAATCCTTGGAACTATTATCCTCTCCAACCACCACCGAATCATCCTAGGTCTTCCCATTATGGGCAGACTGCTTACGGTCCTACTAGTTTTCCGACAGGGCTTCCACCCCAAAGTCACCAGTACCCGCAGGTGAATAGACAGTTACCTTTTCTTGCTACTTTGGATTTGCCAGATTTGTCTAGGATTTTGAATGATCCTATTCGTCACTCTCCCCAATGGCCTGTTATGCCGACTAAGCTTCCTTCGGACGTTCCTAAATTCAACGATAAAGTGGGAGAGGACCCAAACAATCACGTTATGAATTTTCACCTATGGTGTTCATCCAACTCGTTGATGGATGACTCTATTCGATTGCGTATTTTTCAAAGAACTCTTACCGGTTCTGCTGCGAAGTGGTATATTGAATTACCACGAGGTTTCTTCTCTGATTTTAACACTTTAGCTATGGCTTTCCTTATGCATTACCAGTTACCGATCCGTTATGATACCGGGACTGATATTTTAGCTTCCTTCAAACAAAGTAAAGGCACTCATATATTCGATCATATTCATGAGTGGCGAAGGAGACGGCGTCTCATTAAACTTGAGCTCCCTGATCAGTTGCTGGCAGAATGGTTTACAAAATCTTTTGTGAATGAAATAGGTAAGGAGATATCCATGGGTGGTGTCGTCACGGAAGAGCAGGCTATCAGTCGTGCTCAATATCTTGATCTCGTTTATTCACAAACGGGAACTCTTTATGATTTACTACCTGATTTACCTTGTCCAAATGCTTCCAACACTTCAACTACTCCAGCTGCTTTGCATGCAGCTAACGGTGTGATTGGTATTTCCCAAGCCCAATCACATTATGTTTCAAACACCAACCCTAAGTCTACTTCTTCTAATGTTCAAAATGCTCCGTTTCCTGCCACTCCCACCGGAAAAACTTCTGAGGTCAATGTTGTTCAATCTACCCTTGCCGGTAAAAACAAATCTAAAAAGGGGAGAGGCAAGAATAAGGAGGGAAAAAATAATAATCAAGCAGAGAAAAATAAAACCACTCCTGTTGAAGATCGGGATAAGTGCAAACCTCGTTACCCTTGCCTTATCTATGGTGACGATCACTACACGAAGGATTGTCCACGACGTGCCGAGGTTACTAAGTTCCTTCAAGGGACCTCAAAACCGTCTACTCCGGCTGTCTTGTCCCAACCCTTCCCGTCTCAACAACAGGCTCAGTTGGTCATTCACGACCAACCATCCTCTTCTACTACACCATATGTTTTGATGTGTACTGGTGATTCTAAGAAGAACACCGTTTCAATCACGACTAGAGCCAAAGATTATACTCCATCTAAGGAGAAGGTTGAAGATTTACCTCCTGCTTTGGTACAACCATCTCCAACAACTCCACCTACTAACGGTCCTCTTCATCTCGAATGACCGAGCCTTGATATAGTTGTGCGACCACCCCCAAAAGGTGTCGTTAGGAAATCGGCTTTCAATCCTCATGCTCGCGCGGCCCAGAACTACAGCATTGTTGAAGATCTGGCCCAGGCACCTTCAGCGATGTCAGCCCTTGAAGTCCTTCAGTCTTGTTCTGCACAACGGAAGGCACTGTTGAAATCTATAGGTGGAATTGACCCAACATATACCAATTTGATAGTCTTTGACTTGGATGATCACATTCCATGGTTACCCCCGCAACTCGCATTTCAGATACAAGTTGTTGTCTCTGACAAGAACATCTGTCGAACTGTTATCGATGAGGGTGCCTCAATGTGTGTAATGTCTTTTTCTTGTTGGAAATCCATTGGCTCTCCTCCCTTGAATGAATCACAAAATACTCTTAAAGCCTTCAATGGCTCAACTTTTAAGACTTACAGTGTTCTTCCTTCGTTGCCTATCACACTAGAAGGTAAGACGCTCCAAGTTGAAGTGGAAGTCTTCAATGCTCCCCTTGATTATAATCTTCTGCTTGGCCGTAGCTGGATCAATTCCATGTGAGCTCTTGTGTCAACACTTTTTCGTGTAGTACGTTTCCCTCATCAAGGAAAGGTTGTTACTGTTGACCAACTTGCCTTCTTCAATTCTAATACTCGTACTGGCAATGTACCATTTATTTGTAAAACCCCACCGAGTTATGAGAACGTCGGTGTAGGTCTTTTAAAGGACTCCTCATTAATGGGTACTTTTCCCATTCCACCGCCCGATGTTCCACGCTCGTCAGTTTCTTCTATCAACATGATTTCCACCATGCCTCATGAACTTCCTGCGTCACATGACCCTTGGATTGTCCCTGACCCTGGAGATCATCTGCGTTTCGGCGACGTAATGCCATTAAGTCACGTTGAATCAGCCTATCAGGCTATTCAATCGGCAACACCTTCTATCCCCTCTCTTGATGAGTTGTATCCCGATCCTTTTCGTGTTATTTTTACCACTGACGAGATGATCATGTACGGCATGGAGGACAATCCTTGGGACGATGGGCATCATCGTTCCATACTCTTTCTGGAACAACACACTCTTGAGAACTACCAACGGATTTCGACTCCGTCGACCGTTGTTGTCATTTCAATGGTTCCCACAACTTCACACAATGTGTTTGTTGAAGGGAACTTAAGTAACATCTCACCCACGATTCCCATTGACATATCCATTAAACCTGGGATTGTTGAAAATGTCCATATTGGAGCTTCCTGTCCTCCCGACGAAATCGTCACCTATACGTCTTTGTTCAAAGAATTTTGTGACATCTTCGCCTGGAGCTACGAAGAGATGCCAGGTATCGACCCTGCAATTGTTGTACATGAGATAAAGACATACCCCAGAGCTAAACCCGTCTGGCAACGCCTTCTTCAAGTCCACCCACGTAAAGCGGCGACTATCAAGCTCAAAGTTGAAAAACTTCTAAAAGCTGGTTTCATTTATCCGGTGGCTCTGACTGAATGGGTTTCCAATCCTGTTCCAATTGATAAGAAAGGAGGCAGTATTCGTGTATGTGTTGATTATAGGGATATTAACAAAGCTTGTCCCAAGGACAACTTTCCTACCCCCTTCGTCGATCAGATTGTCGATGACTGCGCCGGAAGTGAAATATTTTCCCTCATGGATGGTTTCTCCGGCTATAATCAAATTAACATCGCTCCTGAGGACCAACATAAGACTGCTTTTATTTTTCCTTGGGGTACTTTTGCTTATAGGAAACTCCCTTTCGGACTTCAGAATGCAGGCGTTACTTTTCAACGCGCTATGTCTTACGCCTTTCATGATATTAAGCATATCGTTCAACCCTATTTAGACGATTTACCCGCTCATTCTATGCGCAGAGCCGATCACCCTACTCATCTTTAGGCTATTTTCATTCGATGTCGGTTCTATCGTATACGTTTAAATCCACATAAATGAATTTTTTGCATAGAATCCGGCCGTCTTCTAGGTTTTATCGTTTCACGTTAAGGGATCCAGGTGGATCCTATTAAGGTTGAGGCGATTCTTAATCTTCCTCCTCCTTCTACATTGCGCCATTTGCAAAGTTTGCAGGGGAAAGCAAACTTTCTTCGTCGTTTTATTCCTAATTACGCCGAGATAACTCGTGGTTTTACGCGGCTACTAAAGAAAGATTCAGAGTTCGTTTGGGATACAGTTGCAAACAATGCTTTTGAAGCTTTGAAGTTGTCCCTTACACTAACTCCACTTATATTTCCTCTTGATTACAGTCGCGATTATTTCCTTTATCTTGCTACCTCGGAGTACACTATTGGCATGGTTCTCGTCCAAGAGGATGATAATCACAATGAGCATGTTGTTTACTACTTGAGTCGAAGTCTCACACCCACTAAAATTAAGTATCAACATGTTGAAAAACTGGACTTGGCTGTCGTTCAAGTTGTCCAACGCTTTCGGCACTATATCCTCTCACGTAAGACTACGGTGATTTCTCATTGCAACCCTATGCAACATATTTTGACACATCAATTGCTTGGGGGAAAGTACTCCAAATGGATTGTCATACTCCAGGAGTTTGACTTGGAATTTGATCGCGCCAAGTCCAAGAAATCATTAGTTTTTGCTGAGTTGATATGTGATTTTTCTTCATTCTGCAACGGAAAATGTAGCAGTAAATTCATTACCTGATGAATCTCTTTTCCTTATTAGCACTGATGATATTTGGTATGGGGATATCATTATATATCTCCAAACCTAGACTTTTCGGCCTACTTTGTTTAGTATTGAACGACGTCGTATATGCTATCAAGCTCGTCAATATATTATCCTCGGGGATACTCTTTACCGTCGAGGAATTGAATCTATTTTTAGACGTTGTTTAACATTTGACGAAGCCGAGAAAGCTCTGAATGACTGCCATTCTGGAGCATGTGGTGGTCATATGTCTGGGTATGCTACTGCCCAAAAGATCTTATGCGCGGGATATTTTTGGCCTTCTTTGTTTAACGACTGCATTACTGTCATTCAGAAATGCCATGCATGCCAGACCTACAATCAGAAGATTCAGTCACATCCTTCTCCTCTTCATCCTGTGGTCTCAGTTGGTCCTTTTACAAAATGGGGCATCGATTTCATGATATGTCACCCTCACTCGGCCGGGGGGCATGGTTACATCATTGTAGTTGTTGATTACTTTACAAAATGGCCCGAGGCGATGCCAACATTCGATAATACTGGAAAGACCGCAGCGTTGTTTCTTTTTAACCACGTCATAGCTCGTTTTGGTGTTCCCCAAGCTATCATCACTGATCACGGTAGTCATTTTAGGAATTTTATGATGTCTAAACTTACGGAAAAGTTGGGTCTTTGTCATGATAACTCAATGCCCTATTATCCACAAGCTAATGGCCAGGTCGAAGAAATCAACAAATTTCTTATAACTATGCTTCGACGGGTGATAGGAATTCATAAAACAAGTTGGCATACAATGTTGTTTTCGGCATTGTGGGCATACCAGACATCTGTCAAATCCGTTACTGGGTTTATGCCTTTTCGATTAGTCTATGGTGTGGAATCCATTCTTCCTATAGAATGTGAGATACCCTCTTTGAAGCTAGTTGTCGAACTCTTACCCAATACTTCTGCTGAAGAAGAACGTCTATTGTATCTAATGCGATTAGATGAAACTCGATGTGACGCCACTCTAGTAATAGAATCCCAGAAGAAACGTGTCAAGGCACAATATGACAAGCATGTCAAGCCTCGTGTTTTCTCTGAAGGTGATCTTGTTCTTCTCTATGAACAAGATCGAGATGTGTTAGGAGGTGGGAAATTCAAACCAATGTGGCGAGGACCTTATATTGTTCACCGAGTTTTGGAAAAAGGAGCATATGAGCTGGTAGATTATGATGGTATCCCTTTGAGTGAACCCAGGAATGGGTTGTACTTGAAGAAGTACTATGCATAAGTCATTTGTGCACAAGTACTTGTATTTTATGTATCATACTTTGTGTGTGTTACTTTAGTTTGCTTTTGACGTTATATGGTCTCTGCCCTTATGTGATGTTGTGTTTGATTTCTAGATGTCAGAGTCTTCACTACCCTATATTGGCTTCGCTGATGGTACTAGCCGTAGTACTCGGAACCTAGCTTCCGCTGCGTGGGAAATCTATGCCCCAACAAACGAACTTGTATCTTTACAAGGTGTATGCCTTGGCCGTGCGACTAACAACATTGCAGAGTATAGCATCACTATTGAATTATTGGTTGATGATATCTCGCTCAGAATTCATCATTTGGTTGTGCGACTTGACTTGCAGCTTGTAGTACTACAATTAAGTAATATCTACTCTATTCAAAGTCCTACTTTGTTACGGGTGTATTTGCAAATTCGCCTCTTGGAACGTTATTTTGATCACATTGAATATCAACATATTCCTAGATGTCTAAATACATTAACAGATGCATTGGCTAATTATGTATTGGACATACATTTGAATCATTTATAAATCAAACATATTGAAATTCACACAATGTAAAGTAAACCGGTAGAAGTCGTCTATATATATAACGATCAAAAGAGTTTTTTACAAAATTTTTATCCGAAGACCAAAATATCAAAAATTGAATCTTATAGCTTCTACAAAGTGACGTCATGGATGACATTCACGGTAACACACGACTACCCTAGAAACCCTATAGAGCAGTAGACTCATAGCTGTTGATACCCCTACAGTGTGACGTTGATCGCGTCGTGGAACCTCTTCCAGAGTCATATCTAGAATGTCTGTTGCTAGGCCCTCTAAATTCTGTTCCACCACCTGATAATATTCAGCATACTGTGGTGTTGCTGCTGCTGCCTCTCCTCGCCTATGGATAGGAGAAGTGCCAGGAGGTCTATATAGTCCAACATCTGTGTTATCAACAAATGATTTTGTATTAGCCTTCGAATAAATATATAAAACAAAAACATTAGAATATGATAAAAATCTACAAAAACATTTGAAAAGAAAAAATGCGTGTACTTCTTACCAAGGTCACCCCACTGAGTATCCTCAGACAATGATAAATCTGGATCTCCTCGGAAATCCAACCTGGCATATGCTTAGTCATCAACCATCAACATCTGGGTTTGAAGCCAGTCAAAAAATATATCGTCGTACTTGACGATCGGTCTTGCTACGTGTTGGGCCATGAATCGACACCATATCAACATCCTTGGATCCCTAGGACCCGGTATGTTCCACTCAACCTGTAGTCTGAATACAGGGACCCTCTCAAGGAAGAAGGACACCAACAAAGAACCATACCCGAATTGCTTCAGGTCACCGCGCCTACATTTGGTTAATTATTTTTTGATACTGCAACGCACAACATCTGCCCAGTTGAATACTCACGGCTCAGTACACTCGATGGCATACTGGAAGTAGCTATGTAATGCCATATGAGGAGAAGAACTCCCAGCCATCCGAGCTATAGTAAAAAGGATAGTGCGAAGGATCAAGTCTTGTACCCCCCAGATAACAACTTTTCCTTTTTTCCTTTCAGCCTCGGGTACACAGTATTGATTACAGTACTCACTCATCTTTAGTCCACCACCTCTACTACCGGTTAGGCTGACATAGTACCCCCGTTGGGACAATCCGTCAAAAAGTATATGTCCTCAATGTCTAAGGACAATGTGTAAGCTCCCACATGAAAAACCTGCTAGTCTGGGTCCCACATGCGGACCAGGTACTCTAGTAGTCTGACTTGGGCCCTCATGCCCGGGATGCGAAAGTATTTTAGAAGCCCACAATCTCTCAATGCAGCTATGGTAGGTGAATGATTCTTGGAATTTGCATTATCTTCTTCATGTTCTCTTTCACACCACTCAAGAACCATGTTTATGGCTATTTATCTGCACAAGGAACATAAAAGGAGGATTAATGACTTTTTTCATGATCTAGATCTTTTTCATTGGCTAAAAATTTAAAAACATTTTGGAGTTTGCAGTTCTTGCAGGTGCCCCATTAGCACAGTGCGAGAACCTCGCAGGTGGCTTAAATCTCACCTACGAGAACGCATCATTCTCGCAGGCCCCGTATGGGCTGCCTGCGAGAATGCCTACGCGCATGTAGGGTTCAAAAAACAATTTGAAACTAAAGAATTAACCAATGAAATTAAAAATTTAAACCATGAAAATGTCAAGGATGAAGAGCTTACCTTAATGTCATAGACGGCTCGTCGAATGGTCTCCTGTAGCTCCCACAAATTGACGCCAAACTCGGAGGGTAAAAGGGGGGTTTTGGAGTGCAATAGAGGAAATGTAAAATGATATGGTAAAAATGATTATTTACTCATTTGATTTACTTTTTACTATGTCATTTTCGGTTTTTTATGCTTATTCATTGATTAAACCTAATTCCTAATATCAATATGAGTGTAATGACTTGGAGGTGTGATGATGTTGATAATTAAATACAAGGGTATGGACATATTTTTCTTCGTTATGGCGAGTTTTTGATTGTTTTTATGGTTTTTACATAAAACCTCGAGCGTCGTTTTTGTCCGTTCTTGTGCTTGTAAAAAACATGAGAACGTGGTCGAGCATACTTTTATCACTTTTTCGGGCTCAACAAGGTTATACGAAAAAGGAACCCCCCTGGAGTCCTCTTTAAGCTCTTTTCAGACTCTCTAAACTTGAAAAGATTGACGAGAGACCTTGCTATTTTCACGCTCGCTAAAGTATTTGAAGTACGCGTCTGGTGAGCGATAATTTATCTCTCTTTTGGTCTCGTCCAGACTATATTACGAAAAAGGAACTGAGAGAGTTATCTTTTAAGTGTTTTTCCAAACTCTATAATCTTGAAAAACCTTCGAGTTTTCTATCTCTGGACTCGTTAAACAAACATTGACAGACCCATGATGGGACCGAACCACTCCTTCTTAGGGTTCGTTAAACATACTCTGAGGGACT
>ML780263.1:746344-782592 GCA_009831015.1 Picea engelmannii | reverse complement strand
TCCAAACTCTATAATCTTGAAAAACCTTCGAGTTTTCTATCTCTGGACTCGTTAAACAAACATTGACAGACCCATGATGGGACCGAACCACTCCTTCTTAGGGTTCGTTAAACATACTCTGAGGGACTCGTCCGAAGGATGAGTTTATATCAACAAGCATATGTTATCCTCCTCAAGCTTGCGTAAAAATAAAGAGGTACTTGCGAGAAATGGTGGGGGAAAATTTTGGAAAGGGATATGTTTTCATCTTCGTATTGATTGGCAGTAAGTGTTGCTCTTGAACATGACACCCCCTATTCATCGTATTTGAAGCCAGTTTGGTAAATCCATTTGTCTCTCATTCAATTTGCTACAAGGTCATTCCATGTATCATGTTTGAGTCAATGCTACCAAATCATTGGTCATGTCGTTCATATGTTCAAGAGAAGTCCATTTGAAACCTATATTGAGTCGGCCATCTGCAGTTATCCATTCTATCTGTGTCGGCCTTCCCTGTGTCTAGTCGAATTCAAATCATGCTCTGTTTCACCTTCAAAATATGTTACTCATTTTGTGTCATTGATGGTGGATACATCAAGGCCCTCCTGTGATGAGTTTTTTTTCTGTCGACTTCAGCTCATTATCCGAAATCAAGACTTAGAAATTATTTAGTACCTTGGAGCTTACATGCCTCAATGGCAAGTTTCCTCGCTTTCGACAGTGGGTTTACCTTATT
This sequence comes from Picea engelmannii, assembly GCA_009831015.1. NCBI lineage: Eukaryota > Viridiplantae > Streptophyta > Pinopsida > Pinales > Pinaceae > Picea > Picea engelmannii. The sequence goes on along the minus strand of ML780263.1, from coordinate 781,877 downwards.
GACCCCTGATCGAAAGATTCCATCGGATGTTCGACATCAACTCATTTATTCACACTCGATGGAATGTACTATGGTACCTTGGGAGTCATTGACATCAATGGTGATTTCCCTCGCACTTGTTAACGGTTACATCAATGGCCGGTAATCAAGTGGTTTCTACCATGTTCGACTTCAACACATGTAATCACATGGTTAGATTCGTACTTTGGGGGGAGAGTTTGAAGACCCTGGATATCATCTTTGTGATCCAGGTTGCGATGGAGTATGTATAATTTGCGACACATAGATCCACTGTGTATGTCTCGTGGCTATGTTGTCCTGATTTGAAATTTCTCGCATAGATCCAGAATGTATTCCGGTGGCTATGTTATATTTTGACGGCATGGATCCACAGTGTATGATTGGTGGCCATGACCTAGGTCTATAAAGTCATCAGTCTGTGATATGAGTATGGGAATGCCTACCTCAGAAATTGATATATATGATATTCTGCAGATGCTTGGTTGTTCGCAGGTTTCCGATTAGATGTGCTCCTGGTTCTCAACACACATATGCAGCTTACAAAGTCTATCGGTTGTCACTGGTTCCAACCTCATACTTTGGGGGGAATTATCTTACCCATGATTTTGGTTATCATGATGATGTATTAATGATGGTGTACTCAGGCTCTTCATAGGAATTTTTTCTTGAGAAAAGTTAATTTCTTCTCTTTCCATAAATATCATTTTTGAAGGAGGTTCGCAGGCTGCTAGTATATTTGCCTGCGAGAATGCATGATTCTCGCAGGATGCATTAAGCCAGGGTGCGAGAAGTTTGCACTATAATGAACTGCTAGGGTGTGAACTCTTTCTTAAGCAAGGAAAAAGATGAATTCTCGAATTTTCTAGAAGGGAATCTTCTAGAAGGATGAGATGGCATTCGAGTGGTTATCCTAGTACTGGATTCTCTTATATTTTGGGATCATTCTTATCCAAGTAACTAATTCATTCTCTCCTATATATTGAGGGGATTCTCATGGAAAAGGTTAGAAGAAAACAAGGTTAAGCAGGACATTGGAGAATTGGTGAAAGACTGTGTGAAGGACTAATGCTACAACAGCTGGGAAGTCCAGCAAGTTTATCAAAGGTGGTTGATCTTCTTCATGCAAGTGAGAAAGTGTGTGTGTCAGAGCTAAGGGCCATCGAAAGGAAGTTTGCAGCATCAAGGCTTGGGTTGTAATCTTTACTTTCCATCAATATGATACAGTAATGTGTCCCTTTCCCATAAAGTTGGTTCCACTTTATTGTATAACTCCTTGATCATATACATAGATTGACTGTTGAATAGATAGTGTTTTCTTCACTTCGGTTGGTTTGTATTGTTTTGATCTTGACTGTACGAGAGCACAGGAGTGAAGCAGGGGAAACAAAGACCAAAGGAAGTGATCATAAGGTATGTTCTTTAATCGTGCCCCCTAGTACATTCAATAGTTAAAATCTAGGGAAAGAGTATCATTCTGTCTTGCTTTGTTCTAGATCCAGGTGGATCTAGGGAGACCGGTTTGTGTCCGCACTTACGGATTTATCCAATAACAGTAGGGGCTAAGTTTGTCATATTGAGATGATAAGATAGTTGCATCACAATATGATGAAAGGATATTTGCATCACATTGCAACAAAGGGGCTATGTTCATCACATTGTGACAATACGGTTATGTTCAATCAAGGTTAGCAATAATTATGTTCGTCACATTACGGCAATATGGTTAGGTTCGTCACATCGTATGTTCATTGTATAAGGCTAGGTTCATCACATTGTGACAATATGGTTATGTTTGTCACATTGCGATGACAGGTATATGTTCATCACATTGCGAGGGTAGGATATTTGCGTAAAATTATGATGAATGGATATTTGCATCACATTGAGAAGAAGAGGATATTTTCATAACATTGCGACGATAGGATAATGTTTTTCACATATTGATGATGATAGTGATAGTTTGATGGCAGGGCTATGTTCATCACATTTCCACGAGATGACATTTAACTAAAAAGTGGTTATGTGATGAACATAAATATTGTATGTCCAGCGTATGTCATATGTCTATGTGATGAATATGAATTTCATATGTTCATCATATTGTGAGAACATGGAATTTATTGTGATGATGGGGCTATGTTCAACATATTACAACAACAAGACATTGTTTGTCACCTTCTGACGACATGATATTTGCATAAAATTGCGACGAGGAGGCTCTTTTCATCACATTGCAATGATGAGGCTATGTTTGACAGTGTTTTTCACCTTATGAAAACAAGATATTTGCATAACATTATGACGAGGAGGTTATGTTCATCACATTGTGACGTTTGGAAATCTTTTTCAGATTATGACATTAGGATATGTGTGTCACATTGTAACGTGAGGAAATCTTCCTCACATTGCGATGATAGATTGATGTACGACACATTTCAATGTTTTTGTGTGTTCAACACATTGCAACGTTTTATCCACATTGCGTCGACATGCCTATGTTCATCACATTGCGACATTAGTTTATGTTTGTCACATTGCAATGTTGCTATGTTCATCACAATGAGACATCGAGAGATGTTCGACATATTGTGTTGTTGGTAGGTGATTGTAACAATGCGAGGACAGTGGAAATGTTCACATTGCAATGTTGGAAAATGTTCATCAAAATGTGACAAAGGACAAAGTTTCTCACATAGTGATGTATGGTCATGAGTGTAACATTGTGAGGTTTATGTAAGGAATTGCAATGTTGGGCTATGTGTGTTAGACTGTGATTTGAGTTCTATACATTATGATGTAGGATTTTTGTTTGTCACACACATTATGGCATTGGAATAGATTTGCCAGATTCTAACAATATGTTATGTTTGTCACATAGTGACATCAAGAAATGTATGTCTCATTGCAATATTGGGCTATGTTTGGAAAATTGTGACATTGGGTTCTGCACATCAAAATGCGATAAATGGTTATGTTCGTTGCATTGTGACATTTGGAAATGTTTGTCACATTATGACTTCAGGATATGTATGTGACATTGCAACATAAGGACATGTTTGTCACATTGTAATAAATTTCACAATAAATTTTACGAAGAAAGCTAATTCTAATGGGAAAGATGATTAACTTGTAAAATTATATGAACATTTTCAAGATCAAGTATAAAAATATATGTAGTAATATATATGTTATAAATATATTTAATTTGAAATTATGTTGAAGATTTTCTAAGGACATTGATAGCAAATCATCTTTAATTTTACACATGATGATTTTTACTTCTTCTAAAGAAATTGATAGAAAATCCTCTTGAATATTGTAGATAATGAATTATACTTGTTCTAAGGACATTGATAGAAAATCATTTAATCATTTTTACTTGTTCTAAGGACATTGATAACAAATCAATGCCAAAGTGTTACTAAATTATTGATAAATTAATAAACTAATACATTATTAATAAATTAATACATAATTAGTTAATACATTCCGAAAGTATTACTACACTAATAATGTAATACATTAACAATACATTATTACACTAATAATATATATAAAAACATTAAATGAACATTAAATACATTACTAAATGCATTAATAACTACATTACTAAAGTGTGAATACATTAAAATATTAATATAGTATTTATAGAGTAATAAATAATACATTTAATTAAATTAAAATAAAAATTGTTAAATTATTATCATTACATTCTTATTATTAAATTATTATTACTTAAATGATCTTTTAATTATTATTTTCTTATTATTATAAAATAAACCTTAATACAAATAACCTTAACTTTAATAAAACCATAACCCTAATTTTAATGGGAATAACTCTAACCCTAACCCTAATAAGTATTAACAATAATTGAAATGTATAACAAGAGTGATAACTTTCATTTAATTAGTGTCTAAGGCATTGACGCCAACCGCACTCCTCGGAGCACGATCGCTCTCCTCAGGACCTTCTTTCCACTCGGCCCGAAGAAATCAACGGTTCTTCTATTTCCCTATCGGGAAATCCACACCCACGGTACTCTTTGTCGCGATACTCTCTTTTCTACTTTCGGAGGATCGGAACTCGTGGCTTCGCGAATTCTTGTTTTCTCGCTGGGCTCTCGAATCCCTGAGACCTGATATGTCAGTCAACGCTGACTTCCTTTCGCCTTGTCGGGACTTCGGTTCTATCGTGACCTCGCTACTCGCAATGCCAAACTCTTGGGTTCCAAACTCCCGAATCGCAATGTGCCGAAACGCCGATACGCACGTGCGAGTTAACTCTCCGACGATCCCTTATCTGGTCGAGACTTCGGACTTCGCGGGATCGCGACTCCTGACCCCAAATGCTCGAGAATTCTCTTGGCGAGATCCCGATGACTCGCGTCACCTATCCATGTCACTCTGACTATGGCCCACTCTGTCCGGTGACTTATCGGTATATCGCACCTCGCGATATCGCAATCCAAGTTGTAAACTTTTGGAGCTTCACCTTGCGAACTCCCAATACACGATTCCACGTGTAGATCCGATGGCTCCTAGGGAACGGATCAACGGTTATGCTCCTTCTGGGCTTCAAACCATCCTTCGTCTTCGCTGATAATCTCTCTCTGCAGCTCTGCAAAGTTCAATAGCCTCGGAGATTCACGAAATCTCCTCCAATGATTTTGTCCCTCCATTCTTCCTCTGATAATTCCACGAAATGAAACAAGAGCTTCCTCCACGAAGACTTGTCCACCTGCACGCAAGCTTCCGGTACTTTCTCGAAGGCTTCGATGCATGACCTTTCTGTGCAATCCTTCGACGAATTCAAAGGCCTACTCCTCCTGAGCTTGTTCTTGACTCTTCAAGTCCTTCAGAGAAATTCTTGCACGCACTCCTTGCGGCAAGTCTTCAACCTTGTCTAAGTGTTGAAGTCTTTCAACCCTGCGCACTCCTACAGCAGAAGTCTTTCAATATTTTGCTCAGAATCACAACTCTGAGACCTCGCTTGGCCTGGGCTCTCCTTGCACGGCACTGTACCTATCTGCACTCTCGAGGAAATGAGAACAAGAGCTATCTCTAAGTGAACCCGTCTGTCAACGCACTCCTTGCGGACAATTCAACTGCACTCCTTACAGGAATCTTCTGGCTCACTTAGAGAAACAATTGAAACTCATTCTCTCATCCTCTCAGACTTCAAATTAACCATGAAATCACATACACAGCATATAAAAGCAATTGTATGACAGGAAGCAAATATTCATGAGCATAACATCAATACACAGATAATAGACACATAACCATATATTTGAATCAAATCTTTCTTCTATTAATTCAATATCTGTACATGGATGTTCTTTACACAGTTATCTGCTTTCTCTTCCCTTCTTGCTCCTGCTCTCGATTATCTCATCTAATGATACAACAATACAAGGAGGGTGTCTATATCCATTTTCCCTCTCGAACTCTAAAGCTATCAAATCTAGAATTAATTATTCTATCTACTTTACATTAACTATCTTAAATGCCTCATCTACCTAAGGAAAAGAGCTATCCGCTCAAGGTCCATTACAATACATGTGCGCTGTCTCTTAAATGGCTCATTTAAGATTTGCGCAACAATCCCAAAGTGTTTTCAAAATTTGGTGTTGGCTTATCTAGCTGTCTTCCGCTCCACGTTGGCTCCCTTGATGTGTTGGCGATGCTCCTGCATCATACTCCCTCACTTGGAAATTTTCATGGGCTCCTGTCCGTGAGCTCCTGCACGATCTATCCATGCTTTTGAATATTTGCTTCAGTCTCCCAGCTGGCATCTTCCACTGGATGATTCTTCCACTTGACCAGATACTCAAAGTATTATTTTCTCCTGGTCTTCTTACCTACTCTCTTGTCCAGTATGCACTCCATTTGTGGCTTCTCTGCTATCGACATCTGTTTCTGCCACTGGATTTTTGGCTGTTAATCACTTCCAGCTCCTACTTCCTCAACCTTATAGGGGTATAAGTCTGAGACATTGAACGTCGGAGATATTTCGATGCCATTCGACAATTCAATCTCATAAGCATTTTCTCTGAGTTTCTTTAGGACCTTGCAGGGTCCGATTTTCTTCATTTTCAGCTTGTTGTATGTTCCCCTTGGGAACCTTTCCTTCCTCAAATGTTCTAGAACCAGATCACCAACTTCAAAATGAAGTTGTCTCCGATGCTGATCTGCCCTGTGCTTGTACTCTTGATTTGAGTCTATCAGTCGTTGCTTCACCTTGCTGTGAAGTTCTGTCATCGCCTCAATGAATTCTTCTGCACTAGCGCTGCTAGTCGCAGTCTGTTCTGAATCCCTTAGTTCAGAAAATCCTCTCGGTTGTGTCCTATACACAATCTGAAATGGACTTATTCCTGTGCTCCGATTCACTGAATCGTTGTATGCAAACTCTGCATGTGGCAACACATTGTCCCAACTGCTGTGGTGCTCTGTCACCAGGCTCCTCAACAAATCTCCCAGACTTCTGTTGACCACCTCTGTATTTCCATCCGTTCAAGGATGGTAAGATGAACTAAATGCCAAGTTAGTTCCTAGATTCTTCCATAGTGTCCTCCAAAAATGTCCAATGAATTTCATATCCCTGTCCGATACTATGCTTCTCGGCAATCCATGAAGTCGATTGACCTCCTTGAAAAACAAATTTGCGATGTGAGTCGCATCGCTGGTCTTCTGGCATGGAATGAAGTGTGTCATCTTAGAAAACCTGTCTACCACCACAAAGATGGAATCAAAACCTCTTTGCATCCTCAACAAACCCAATACAAAATCCATGCTAATTGCCTCCCAGGGTCTCTCTGGTATGGGAAATGGCTGATAAAAACCTACATTTTGTTTCCTCCCTTTTGAATGCTGACAAACTCTACATATGTCAACAAACCTCTTGAAATCTACTTGCATGCCTGGCCAAAAATATGATTCTCTCAGCTTTGCGAATGTCTTGTCGTGGCCAAAATGTCCTGCCAATCCACCACTGTGCTTCTCTTTCAACAAGTTCTCCCTCATGGAGAAATTCAGAATACACAGTTGATTGCCTCTGAACAGGAATCCCTCCTGGGTCATATAATCTATCCAAGGACTTTTGTCTCTGAGAACTTGATTCTTAGCTGCTTCATACGCTTCTCCGAAATCTGGATCTCCTGCATACATGTCCCTCAGGTTTTCAAAACCCAATGTTTTGACTCGGAACTCCTGCAGCAACAAACATTTCCTGCTCAAAGCATCATCCACTTTGTTAGTAGTACCTGAAATGTGTTTAATTACAAATGTAAAATTCTGCATATACTCTACCCATTTTGCATGTTTCTGATTCAACTTCTCTTGTTGACTCACAAACTGTAATGCATGATTATCACTGTACAATACAAATTCTTTTGGGATCAAGTAATGCCTCCACTTATTCAATGCCTATATGATAGCATAAAATTCTTTGTCATACGTGGAGTATTTCAGCTTTGCCTCATCCATCTTCTCACTGAAATAGGCAACTGGTCTGTCTTCCTGACTCAAGACCACTCCTATGGCATATCCGCTTGCAACACATTTCACCTGAAATGTCTTCATGAAATCCGGCAACACCAACACTGGTTGTTCCGTTATCTTCCACTTCAACAGATTGAAGCTCTTCTTAGCCTCTATTGTCCAATGAAAAGACTTATGTCGCTTCTTCACTGTGTCCATCATCGCTGCGCTAATTCCACTGAAATTCCTGATGAATTTTTAGTAGAAACTAGCCAAACCATGGAAACTCCTCACCTCGAACACATTTCTCGGTGATGGCCAATTCTTGATCACTTCCACCTTACTGGGATCCATTTTTAACTCATTCACCGAAATAACAAAACCCAAATAAATGAGCTCTGTCTTCATGAATGAAGATTTCTTCATGTTGATCAACAACTTCTCCTGCTGTAGCTTCCTCATCACAATAGCCAAATGCTTCAAGTGTTCAGCCTTGGTCTTACTGAAGATCAGTATATCATCCAGATATACGACGACAAATTTCCCGATAAATTCCCTCAGGACTTCATTCATCAATCTCATGAATGTGCTGGGTGCATTTGTCAAGCCAAACGGCATGACCAGCCACTCATACAATCCTTCGTTGGTTTTGAAGGCTTTCTTCCACTCATCGCCTTCTCTCATGTGAATTTGGTGATATCCGCACTTCAGATCAATATTTGAAAAATAATTTGCCCCGCTTAGGCAATCCATCAGATCATCCATTCTTGGTAGTGGAAACCTATACCTGATGGTTATCTAGTTGATCACTCTAGAGTCGGTGCACATTCTCCAACCTCCATCTTTCTTCGGACTAAGCACCATTGGAACGACGCACGGACTCAAGCTTTCTCTGACCAATCCTTTGTCCAACAAATCCTGTACCTGATTCTTGACCTCCTCATTTTCTTGCGGCGTCAACCTATACGCAGCTTTATTCGGAAAACTAGCTCCTGGTATGAGGTCTATATGATGACTCACACTTCTCATCGGTGGCAACGAATGAGGTAATTCGTCGGCGATGATGTCAGCTAACTCTCCCAACATTTTCTGAATCTCATCTGGTAAGTCATCCACTCTTGTGTTAGTCAGAACAATCCTTGGTTTTCTGACCACAAAGAATTGTGGATCTTCTTTCTTCTCCATCTATGTAAGAAGCTCCTTCCCACTCATGAGAAGTATTGTGTTACTTACCTCCGGCTTCACCTCCTTATCCTTTATCGGAAGAAACCTGTGTGTCCTCCCATCCTTCTCCAGGGTATATATGTTCATGCTCCCATCATGAACCACATTTTTGTCATATTGCCATGGTCTACCCAACAATAAATGACATACATCCATGGGAATAACATCACAGAGTATTTTATCATTGTATCCTCCTATCTTGATTTCAACTAAACACTGTTTAGTGACACTCACCTGATGTCCCTTATGTAGCCACGAGACTTTGTATGGACTCGGGTGATCAGTCGTCTCCAGCTCTAATTTCTCCACCATCTCGGTCGAAACGAGATTATCTGTGCTTCCGCTATCCACGATAACCTTGCATTTCCTATCCTTGGTTTTGCAAGCTGTCCTGAACAGTCTGGTCCTTTGAGCTGAACTTTCCTGCACCTCTTTCTCAGGTGTCAAAAGGACTTTTCACATCAGAAGTGAGCTTCCGTCTTCTGCATCCTCTGCTTCAGCATCTCGCCTCTGAACCTCGACGATGTGAGCTTCTCCACCGTCTTTCTTTTTCTCTGGACACTCAAATGATTTGTGTCCATTCTTCCCACATGTGAAACATGTGATTACTCCACCTCTTCCTCTTCCTCTACCTCTGGTACGAGGAAAAGTATTGCCATCAGCATATCCTCCACTCTGCTCTGTATGTTGTGCTATTTGTTCAACATGTGGTTGTCCTCGCTGTGAGGTTCCACCTCTCTCAACCTTACCCTGAGGTTTCTTCCATTCCTCCTTGGGCTTCTGATATTTTTCCTGGGCAACTGCCTTGCCTCTGGGCTGACTTCTGCCTCGCCCTCGCTAACCTTGCTTACGGCTCAGCTTTTCTTCGGCTTTCAGAGCCATCTGATAAGCATCATCCACCGTCCTGATGGTAACCATGCTTAATTAATCCTGAATGCCGTATCTCAGACCATTCAGATATCTAGCAACCTTCTCATCATCGCTCTCCCGATGACCTGCTCTGATGTTCAGTCGATAGAATTCCTCGGTGTATTCTTTCACTGTCATCAGCTTCTGTCTCAGGTTCTGCATCCTCCTGAACAGAGTAATTTGATAGTCCCTTGGGATGAATTTTTCCTTCATCTTTGCAATCATTCGATCCTAGCTTTTGATCTTTTGCTTTCCCTGGAACGTCTATCTACTTGAAGCTCGTCCCACCATAATGCTGCATGCCCCTTCAATCGGGTGACAGCATGTCTGACCTTTTTATCCTCTTCGATATCTTCATAGTCGAAGTAGGTTTCAAGAGCTCTAATCCAATCTAGAAGCTCTTCTGCATCTAGATTCCCCTCATAGACTGGAATGTCCATCTTCGCCTTCACATCCACCATGGCGATAGCTTTAATCAGTCGCTCATTTGCTGCATCTTCGGCCGCAACTTCTCCTTGTTGTTCAGCTTCCACTTCACCTTCGGAGTCACTCAGATCTCCATCATTTGTTTTGCGTCTCTGCGTTGCTTCCATATCTTCTAATCTCGCTCGGAGATCTCTCATTTTCCTCTCCAGTTCTGGATTTCTTGTCGGCCTGCCTCTTCTTCTCACCTCCCTGTCTTCTGGGTCTGGTTACTGTCTCTCTCTTCTGGGCGGCATGATGAATCCTCTTGCCTGAATTATATAGACAAGATATAGCTCTGGTACCACTCTGACGCCAACCACACTCCTCGGAGCACGACCGCTCTCCTCAGGGCCTTCTTTCCACTTGGCCCGAAGAAATCAATGGTTCTTCTATTTCCCTATCGGGAAATCCACACCCACAGTACTCTTCGTCGTGATCCTCTCTTCTCTACTTTCGGAGGATCGGAACTCACGGCTTCGCGAATTCTTGTTTGCTCGTTGGGCTCTCGAATCCCCGAGACCCGATATGTCAGTCAACGCTGACTTCCTTTCGCCTTGTCGGGACTTCGGTTCTATCGCGACCTCGCTACTCGCGATGCCAAACTCTTGGGTTCCAAACTCCCAAATCGCGATGTGCCGAAACGCCGATACACACATGCGAGTTAACTCTCCGACGATCCCTTATCTCGTCGGGACTTCGGACTTCGCGGGATCGCGAATCCTGACCCCAAATGCTCGGGACTTCTCTTGGCGAGATCCCGATGACTCACGTCACTTGTCCATGTCACTCTAACTATGGCACACTCTGTCCGGTGACTTATCGGTATATCACGCCTCGCGATATCACAATCCAAGTTGCAAACTTTTGGAGCTTCACCTTGTGAACTCCCGATACATGATTCCACGTGTAGATCCAACGGCTCCTGGGGCACAGATCAACGGTTACGCTCCTCCTGGGCTTCAAACCTTCCTTCGTCTTCGATGATAATCTCTCTTTGCACCTCTGCAAAGTTCAACAGCCTTGGAGCTTCACAAAATCTCCTCCAATGATTTCGTCCCTTCGTTCTTCCTCTGATAATTCTGAGAAATGAAACAAGAGCTTCCTCCACGAAGACTTGTCCACCTGCACGCAAGCTTCCAGTACTTGCTCGAAGGCTTCGATGCACAAATTTTCTGTGCAATCCTTCGACGAATTCGAAGGCCTACTCCTCCTGAGCTTGTTCTCGACTCTTCAAGTCCTTTAGAGAACTTCTTGCATGCACTCCTTGCGGCAAGTCTTCAACCTTGTCTAAGTGTTGAAGTCTTTCGACCCTGCGCACTCCTGCAGCAACAGTCTTTCAATATTTTGCTCAGAATCGCAACTCTGAGACCTCATTTGTCCTGCGCCCTCCTTGCACGAGACTGTACCTATCTGCACTCTCAAGGAAATGAGAACAAGATCTATCTCTAAGTGAACCCGTCTGTCAATGCACTCCTTGCGGACAATTCAACTGCACTCCTTGCACGAATCTTCTGGCTCACATAGAGAAACAATTGAAACTCATTCTCTCATCCTCTCAGACTTCAAATTAACCATGAAATCACATACACAGCATATAAAAGCAATTGTATGACAGGAAGCAAATATTCATGAGCATAACATCAATACACAGAGAATAGACACATAACCATATATTTGAATCAAATCTTTCTTCTATTAATTCAATATCTGTACATGGATGTTCTTTACACAGTTCTCTACTTGCTCTTCCCTTCTTGCTCCTGCTCTCGATTATCTCATCTAATGATACAACAATACAAGGAGGGTGTCTATATCCATTTTCCCTCTCGAACTCTAAATCTATCAAATATAGAATTAATTATTCTATCTACTTTACATTAACTATCTTAAATGCCTCATCTACCAAAGGACGAGAGCTATCCTCTCAAGGTCCATTACAATACAAGTGTGTCGTCTCTTAAATGGCTCATTTAAGATTTGTGCAACAATCCCAAAGTGTTTTCAAAATTGGGTGCTGGCTTATCCAGCTGTCTTCTGCTCCATGCTGGCTCGCTTGATGTGTTGGCGATGCTCCTGCATCAGGCATTTTGAGCTTGCATTGATATGTATAATATTGTGAAAAACCTATTATTTACATGCATAATGCATAAAATACATCAATAAATACATGACATTATTACCATAAAACACGCTTCATATTTATAAATATTGATGTTTATAACTCATTTGAGCTTGTATTTGTATTTATAATGTTGTGAAAAACACTATTATTATAACAAAAAAAACTAAAAATATATTAATTTTAATTCTTAAATTTTAAAGAGATAAATTAATAAATTAATACATACATGTTAAAATATTACTAAATCAATGATAAATTAATAAATAAATACATTATTAAAAAATTAATACCTTAGTAATTAATACATTGCTAAAATATTACTACATTAACAATACATTAAAAAAATTAAATTAATTAATAAATATATTACTATAGTGTCCATACATTAAAAACATTGATAAAATATTAAACATACAATCCATTTGCACGAAAAAAAGCCAATCAGTGTATTAAGCATACAATCCATTTGCACCAAAAAAAAGCATTCCTGTGGTACTTCACAGTTAATTGAGATTTATCCTCAAATAATAAATATTCCAAACCTATTTTCCCAGTCACATGATAGCATATAATATTACACCAATACGAGCAGGTGAAGATAGATCAATAACAATATATCATGATATAAGAGTATTGTGATCAATGGAGATGGCAGATTAATTCAATTATTTTTAATTAATAAAAAAAAATTAAGATATCCATGAGAAATAAATACATACACCGTTCCAAGGAAGCATGGGATGCAGTGAACCCTGGAGAGAAAAGATTGAAATGCTCCGCTAAGGATTGAGCGTGGCATTCATCATGCATCTAGCTTAACCACCCCTGTGTTAATTGAAACGCATCATGCGTCCATCTTAACCATCGCTTCGTGGAAATGCTTCACCTCCAACTCTTGCATCCCATGCTTCACATCCATAAATTTGTCTTCATTGTTATCCATATAATTAAATCTGAGCTAAATACCCACCGCTTCACATTGTGGCAACGCTTCACATCCAACGCTTTACGTGGCAACGCTTTCCATCCATAAATTCGTATTAATTAAAGTATTAATTATCTAAATTAATTAATGATAATACATTAATATAATGTCTAAATTAAAATATTAATACAGTAATATATATTGTAATGTATTAATATAATGTCTAAACTAAAGTATTAATACATTAATAATATATATTGTAATGTACAAATGTATTAATTAATTAGTAATGTATTAATTAATTAATTAATATTATAAATATAATACATTAATAAAACACTAATACATAAAAAAATATATTAAAGTATTTAAAATACATTAAACTATTACATTATCTATTAATATATATTAATATATATATTAACCATAAATTATTATAATATATAAATACATTATAAATAATATATTTATATATTAATAAATATAATGTTGCTATAATATTAATACACTAATAAATAATTTATTAATGTTAATTGGGTTTAGTTTGGATGGTTGCGAGGAATGATTGTTATCCTTCCCACCCTAGTTCAATTCCCATACATATAGCAAGAAATTGTTATTTCAAAGTACTAATAAGTTAATAAAATATTATTAATTAACACATTAATAAAGCACTAAATAATTTAAAAAGTATTAAAGTTTTAATATTACATTAAAGTGATAAAGTAAAAACACATTCATAATACATTATTACATACATACAAAATATTAACCATGACCATGACAAACCATGATACCAAGGTTGAGGTTGGGAAATTTTCATCACATTGCGATGTTGGGAAATGTTCGTCAATTGCTATGTTGGAAAATGTTCATCAATTGCAATGATGGGAAATATTCCTCACAATGCGATGTCACGAAATGTTCTGACATTGCGACATTGAGAAATGTTCATCACACTGGGACGTTGGGAAATGTTCATCACATTGCGACGTTGGGAAATGCTCGTCACATTGCAATGTTGAGAAATGTTCGTAACACAATGATGTTAGGAAATGGTCATGACAATGCAAAATTAGTAAATGTTCGTGACATTGCAACATTGGGAAATGTTTGTCATATTGTTGACGTTCACAATGGTTGGTGTTCATTATGGATTAATTTCACTATGGCTGAACTTGGTTGACCATGAAAATGGTTGACTATGGTTGACCATGGTTGAAAATGGTTAACCATGTTTTATAGTTGTTGTCCATAGGAGACCATGGTTGACCAAGACTACAAATAACATTTAGATAGCAAAATTTGGAATTGTTTGTCACATTATGACAACATGATATTTGCATAACATTGCAACAATGAGGCTATGTTGATGAGATTGTGATGGCGAGGCTATGTTCGTAATATTGCGACAATATGGTTATTTTTGTCACATTGCAAGGTAGGGGCTAAGTTCGTCATATTGAGATGACAAGATAGTTGCATCACAATATGATGAAAGGATATTTGCATCACATTGCAATGATGGGGATATGTTCATCACATTGTGACAATATGGTTATGTTCAATCAAGGTTAACCATAATTATGTTCGCCACATTACGATAATATGGTTATGTTCATCACATTGTGACGTTTGGAAATGTTTGTCACATTGTGACATTAGGATATGCGTGTCACATTGCAACGTGAGGAAATCTTCCTCACATTGCGATGATAGATCGATGTACGACACATTTCAATGTTTTTGTGTGTTCAACACATTGCATCGGCATGGCTATGTTTATCACATTGCGACGTTAGTTTATGTTTGTCACATTGCGATGTTGCTATTTTCGTCACAATGAGACATCAAGAGTTGTTCGACATATTTTGTTGTTGGTAAGTGATTGTAACAATGCGAGGACAGTTGAAATGTTCACATTGCAATGTTGGAAAATGTTCATCAGAATGTGACAAAGGACAAAGTTTGTCACATAGTGATGTATGGTCATGAGTGTAACATTGTGAGGTTTATGTAAGGAATTGCAATGTTGGGCTATGTGTGTTAGACTATGATTTGAGTTCTATACATTGTGATGTAGGATTTTTGTTTGTCACACACATTATGGCATTGGGATAGATTTGTCATATTCTAACAATATGTTATGTTTGTCACATAGTGACATCAAGAAATGTATGTCGCATTGCAATATTGGGCTATGTTTCGAAAATTGTGACATTGGGTTCTGCACATCAAAATGCGATAAATGGTTATGTTCGTTGCATTGTGACATTTGGAAATGTTTGTCACATTATGACATCCAGATATGTATGTGACATTGCAACATAAGGACATGTTCGTCACATTGTAATAAATTTCGCAATAAATTTTACATTTGAAAGCTAATTCTAATGGGAAGGATGATTAACTTATAAAATTATATGAACATTTTCAAGATCAAGTATATAATTGTATGTAGTAATATATATGTTATAAATATATTTAATTTGAAACTATGTTGAACATTTTCAACATTTAATTAAATGTATGTAGTAATTGACTTATCTTAAATGAAGTTTATGCAACCAATTTCAAATTAATTATATTTTCTTTTAATATAATTTTTTTTTGATATTTACTAAATTATATCAACATTTTCAACATGCAATTGTATAAAAATGTATGTAGTATAAGATATATATATATATATATATATATATATATATATATATATATATATATATATATATATATATATATGGAATTATGTAATTCAACATCTAATTAATTGTATGTAGTAATTGATTTATCTTAAGTAAAATTAATTTTATTTTCTTTTAATAAAATAAAATTTGATATTTAATAAATTTGTAAAAAATAGATTTAAATATATAATTGTTTTTCCTTAAAAAAATTAAATTTAAAAAAAATTATATATAATTTATGTATAAGATTAATGTAAATATTATTAAAAATTATATAAATTAAATTTAACATTATTAATTAATTAATTAAAAAAAATATCATTATCAAAAAACAATTAATATTTATAAAAGTATAAGAAATTTAAAATATTTCATTTATTTTAAAATAGTTTTCATAAATACAATCTCCCAAAAATGAAAAGGAGTCTGCACATCAAAATCTCTTTCATTTAATTATTTGGACATATCATTTTTTGTTTGTTATGTTATCTTTTCTATATGTTCACTTTTCCATTTATAATTCTAAGTATGGAATGTAGTACATTTTAGATTGCAAAAGTCGTCGTGTAGTTATGACGACCGCCATAGCCAAGTTTTAATGGCTGCCACTATGTTGATTAATTGATTAATTCAGACTCTTCTTAAGCCTTGTATAATTCAAATATTAAAATATTATTTATACCTAATATCATAATTTAATTATGGGTCCTTACAAAGTTAGAACGGTGGTGAAAGATTGGGTTCTCATAATGCATGAAAATAGACAAAAACAACCTCATTATTCATTATTGATAAAAATGCATTCCTCGTTATAAATAAATTCATTATTATTGATAAAAAAAAAACATCTGTCGTCATTATAAATAACACGACATCCTCATTATAAATTTAAAAAATAGCCTGCATTAAAAAAATGTTTTCATTTTGAATAAATTAATTTTAATTGATAAAAAAAACATCTGTCATTATAAATAACACGACATCCTCGTTATAAATTTTAAAAATAGCCCTCAATAAAAAAAAATGTTTTCATTTTCGATAAAAAAAAAAAAAAAAAACNAAAAAAAAAAAAAAAAAAAACTGTTATAAAAATTTAAAATATAATATAAAAAAACTGTTATAAAAATTTAAAATATAATATAAAAAAACTGTTATAAAAATAAGAAAAAATTAAAATATTTCATTTTTTTCAAATATTTTGCATATATATAATCTCTTAAAAATTCAATGTAGATTACGATCAGTTTGTAATAAAACTCAGTTTCATTTAATTTTCTCGAATGTAGATTACGATCAGTTTGTAACAAAACTCAGTTTCATTTAATTTTCTCAAAAGTAGATTACTATCAATTTGTAATAAAACTCAGTTTCATTTAATTTTCAATGCTTGGACATATAATATTTCCATTCTCTTTTCTCTACAGTCACGTTTCCATTTACAATTCTCTGTATGGAATGGAGTACATTTTGGCGGTCACTATAATTGAAAAGGGGGTTTTTATGTAGATATGATGACCACCTTAGCCAAGCTTTAAGGGTTGTCACTGCATTGATTTATTTGGACTCGTCCTGGGTGAAAGTATTTGGTTTTCATAATGCATGATCTAATTGTCAGGGCTATGTTCATCACATTGCCACGAGATGACATTTAAGTAAAAAGTGGTTATGTGATGAACATAAATATTGTATGTTCATCGTATGTCATATGTGTATGTGATGAACATGAATTTCGTATGTTCATCATATTATGAGAACGTGGCATTTATTGTGATGATGGGGCTATGTTCAATAGATTACAACCACAAGACATTGTTTGTCACCTTCTGATGACATGATATTTGCATAACATTGCGACGAGGAGGCTATTTTCATCACATTGCAACGATGAGGCTATGTCTGACATTGTTTGTCACCTTATGACAACAAAATATTTGCATAACATTATGACGAGGAGGTTATGTTCATCACATTGTGACGTTTGGAAATGTTTATCACATTGTGACATTAGGATATGGGTGTCACATTGCAACATGAAGAAATCTTCCTCACATTGTGATGATAGATCGATGTATGACACATTTCAATGTTTTTTTGTGTTCAACACATTGCAATGTTTTATCCCCATTGTGTCAGCATGGCTATGTTCATCACATTGCGACGTTAGTTTATGTTTGTCACATTGCAATGTTGTTATTTTCGTCACAATGAGACATCGAGAGATGTTCGACATATTGTGTTGTTGTTAAGTGATTGTAATAATGCGAGGACAGTGGAAATGTTCACATTGCGATGTTGGAAAATGTTCATCAGAATGTGAAAAAGGACAAAGTTTGTCACATAGTGATGTATGGTCATGAGTGTAACATTGTGAGGTTTGTGTAAGGAATTGCAATGTTGGGCTATGTGTGTTAGGCTGTGATTTGAGTTTTATATATTGTGATGTAGGATTTTTGTTTGTCACACACATTATGGCATTGGAATTGATTTGTCGGATTCTGACAATATGTTATGTTTGTCACATAGTGACATCAAGAAATGTATGTCTCATTGCAATATTGGGCTATGTTTGGAAAATTGTGACATTGGATTCTGCACATCAAAATGCGATAAATGGTTATGTTCGTTGCATTGTCACATTTGGAAATGTTTGTCACATTATGACATCAGGATATGTATGTGACATTGCAACATAAGGACATGTTCGTCACATTGTAATAAATTTTACATTTGAAATGTAATTCTAATGGGAAAGATGATTAACTTATAAAATTATATGAACATTTTCAATATCAAGTATAAAACTGTATGTAGTAATATATATGTTATAAATATATATAATTTGAAATTATGTTGAACCTTTTCAACATCTAATTAAATGTATGTAGTAATTGACTTATCGTAAATGAAGTTTATGCAACCAATTTCAAATTAATTATATTTTCTTTTAATATAAAAATAATTGATATTTACTAAATTATATCAACATTTTCAACATGCAATTATATAAAAATGTATGTAGTATAAGATATATATATATATATATATATAATTTGAAATTATGTAATTCAACATCTAATTAATTGTATGTAGTAATTGATTTATCTTCAGTAAAATTAATTATATTTTCTTTTAATAAAATAAAACTTGATATTTAATAAATTTATAAAAAATAGATTTAAATATATAATTGTTTTTCCTTCAAAAAATTAAATTTTAAAAAATTATATATAATTTTATGTATAAGATTAATGTAAATATTATTAAAAATTATATAAATTAACTTTAATATTATTAATTTATTAATTAAAAAAAAACATCATTATCAAAAACAATTATTATATATAAAAGTATAAGAAATTTAAAATATTTCATTTATTTTCAAATATTTTTCATAAATACAATCTCTCAAAAATAAAAATAATGTCCCAAAAGAGAAAAGGAGTCTGCACATCAAAATCTCTTTCATTGGACATATAATTTTTTGTTTGTTATGTTCTCTTTTCTATATGTTCACTTTTCCATTTACAATTCTAAGTATGGAATGAAGTACATTTTAGACTGCAAAAGTCGTTGTGTAGTTATGACAACCACCATAGAAAAGTTTTAATGGCTGCCACTACGTTGATTAATTGATTAATTCAGACTCTTCTTAAGACTTGTATAATTCAAATATTAAAATATCATTTATACCTAATATCATAATTTAATTATGGGTCCTTACAAAGTCAGAACGGTGGTGAAAGATTGGGTTCTCATAATGCATGACAATAGACAAAAACAACCTCATTATTAAAAACAACCTCATTATGGATAAAAATACATTCCTCGTTATAAATAAATTCATTATTATTGATAAAAAAACATCCGTCGTCATTATAAATAACACGACATCCTCATTATAAATTTAAATAATAGCCTGCATTAAAAAAATGTTTTCATTTTGAATAAATTCATTATAATTGATAAAAAAAAACATCCGTCATTATAAATAACACAACATCCTCATTATAAATTTACCTCATTATAAATTTAAAAAATAGCCCTGAATAAAAAAAATGTTTTCAGTTTTGATAAAAAAAAAAAAAAATTGTTATAAAAATTTAAAATATAATATAAAAAAATTGTTATAAAAATAAGAAAAGTTTAAAATATTTCATTTTTTTCAAATATTTTGCATATATATAATATCTTAAAAATTCAAAGTAGATTACGATCAGTTTGTAATAAAATCAGTGTCATTTAATTTTCTCGAAAGTAGATTACGATCAGTTTGTAACAAAATTCAGTTTCATTTAATTTTCTCAAAAGTAGATTACTATCAGTTTGTAATAAGACTTAGTTTCATTTAATTTTCAATGCTTGGACATATAGTTTTTCCATTCTTTTTTCTCTACAGTCACGTTTCCATTTGAAATTCTCTGTATAGAATGGAGTACATTTTGGAGGTCACTATAATTGAAAAGGGGTTTTTTATGTAGATATGATGACCACCTTAGCCAAGCTTTAAGGGTTGTCACTGCATTGATTTATTTGGACTCGTCCTGGGTGAAAGTATTTGGTTTTCATAATGCATGATCTAATTGTTAGGGCTATGTTCATCACATTGCCATGAGATGACATTTAAGTAAAAAGTGGTTATGTGATGAACATAAACATTTTATGTTCATCGTATGTCATATGTGTATGTGATAAACATGAATTTTGTAAGTTCATCATATTGTGAGAACATGGCATTTATTGTGATGATGGGGCTATGTTCAACAGATTGCAACCACAAGACATTGTTTTTCACCTTCTAACGACATGATATTTGCATAACATTGCGATGAGGAGGCTATTTTCATCCCATTGCAATGATGAGGCTATGTTTGACATTGTTTGTCACCTTATGACGACAAGATATTTGCATAACATTATGACGAGGAGGTTATGTTCATCACATTGTGACATTTGGACATGTTTGTCACATTGTGACATTAGGATATGTGTGTCACATTGCAATGTGAGGAAATCTTCCTCACATTGCGATGATAGATCGATGTATGACACATTTCAATGTTTTTGTGTGTTCAACACATTGCAACGTTTTATCCACATTGCGTCGGCATGGCTATGTTCATCACATTGCGACATTAGTTTATGTTTGTCACATTGAAATGTTGCTATGTTCGTCACAATGAGACATCGAGAGATGTTCAACATATTTTGTTGTTGGTAAGTGATTGTAACAATGCGAGGACAATGGAAATGTTCACATTGCAATGTTGGAAAATGTTCATCACAATGTGACAAAGGAAAAAGTTTGTCAAATAGTGATGTATGGTCATGAGTGTAACATTGTGACTTTTATGTAAGGAATTGCAATGTTGGGCTATGTGCGTTAGACTATGATTTGAGTTCTATACATTGTGATTTAGGATTTTTGTTGGTCACACACATTGTGGCATTGGAATAGATTTGTCAGATTCTGACAATATGTTATGTTTGTCACATAGTGACATCAAGAAATGTATGTCTCATTGCAATATTGGGCTATGTTTGGAAAATTGTGACATTGGGTTCTGCACATCAAAATGCGATAAATGGTTATGTTTGTTGCATTGTGACATTTGGAAATGTTTGTCACATTATGACATCAAGATATGTATGTGACATTGCAACATAAGGACATGTTCGTCACATTGTAATAAATTTCGCAATAAATTTTACATTTGAAAGCTAATTCTAATGGGAAAGATGACTAACTTATAAAATTATATGAACATTTTCAAGATCAAATATAAAAGTATATAGTAATATATATGTTATAAATATATTTAATTTGAAATTATGCTAAACATTTTCAACATCTAATTAATATATATTGTAATTGACTTATCATAAATAAAGTTTATGCAACCAATTTCAAAATAATTATATATTCTTTTAATATAAAAAAAAATTGATATTTACTAAATTATATCAACATTTTCAACATGGAATTGTATAAAAAAAAAATGTATGTAGTATAGTATAGTATATATATATATATATATATATATATATATATATATATATATATATATATATATATATATATATATATATATATATATATATAATTCAACATATAATTAATTGTATGTCGTAATTGATTTATCTTAAGTAAAATTAATTATATTTTCTTTTAATAAAATAAATTTTGATATTTAATAAATTTATAAAAAATAGATTCAAATATATAATTGTTTTTCCTTAAAAAAAAATTAAATTTTAAAAATTATATATAATTTTTATGTATAACATTAATGTAAATATTATTAAAAATTATATAAATTAACTTCAACATTATTAATTAATTAATTAATAAAAATTCTCATTATAAAAAAACAAATATTATTTATAAAAATATAAGAAATTTAAAATATTTTATTTATTTTCAAATATTTTTCATAAATACAATCTCCCAAAAATGAAAACAATCTCCCAAAAATGAAAAGGAGTCTGCACATCAAAATCTCTTTCATTTAGTTATTTGGACATATCATTTTTTGTTTGTTATGTTCTCTTTTCTATACGTTCACTTTTCCATTTATAATTCTAAGTATGGAATGTAGTACATTTTAGACCGCAAAAGTCGTTATGGTTGTTATGACGACCACCATAGCCAAGTTTTAATGGTTTCCACTACATTGATTAATTGATTAATTCAAACTCTTCTTAAGCCTTGTATAATTCAAATATTAAAATATTATTTATATCTAATATCATAGTTTAATTATGGGTCCTTACAAAGTCAAAACAGTGGTGAAAGATTGGGTTCTCATAATGCATGAAAATAGACAAAAACAATCTCATTATTCAAAAACAACCTCATTATTCATTATTGATAAAAATACATTCCTCGTTATAAATAAACTCAATGTTATTGATAAAAAAAACATCCGTTGTCATTATAAATAACACAACATCCTCATTGTCCCCGAGGTGTTGGACAGTCGCTGACGGAGTGTGTTGTTAAGCCACTTCGTGTTGTTAAAGTCATCGGTTCGAAACCTGCAGGGACAAAAAAATCCAACCATGTTAAGGGTTGGTGTGGCTCAGGCCGAGTGCGATCCCCGGGTGATTTTGATGGCTTAGATGCCCCTTAGTTGTGGTTTATCAAGCCACAGGTTAATCGCGGGTGCGATCCCCGGGTGATTTTGATGGCTTAGATGCCCCTCAGTTGTGGTTTATCAAGCCACAAATTAATAAACAAAAAAAAACACAACATCCTCATTATAAATTTAAAAAATAGCCTTCATTAAAAAAATGTTTTCATTTTGAATAAATTCATTATAATTGATAAAAGAAACATGCATCATTATAAATAACACGACATCCTCATTATAAATTTACTTCATTATAAATTTTAAAAATAGCCCTCAATCAAAAAAAAAAAAAATATATATATTTCATTTTCGATTAAAAAAAAGAAAACTGTTTTAAAAATTTAAAATATAATATACAAAACTTAAAAATTCAAAGTACATTACGATCATTTTGTAATAAAACTCAGTTTCATGTAATTTTCTCGAAAGTAGATTACGATCAGTTTGTAACAAAACTCAGTTTCATTTAATTTTCTCGAAAGTAGATTATTATCAGTTTGTAATAAAACTCAGTTTCATTTAATTTTCAATGCTTGGACATATAGTTTTTCCATTCTCTTTTCTCTACAGCCATGTTTCCATTTACAATTCTTTGTATGGAATGGAGTACATTTTGGCGGTCACTATAATTGAAAAGGGGTTTAATGTAGATATGATAACCACCTTAGCCAAGCTTTAAGGGTTGTCACTACATTGATTTATTTGGACTCGTCCTGGGTGAAAGTATTTGGTTTTCATAATGCATGATCTAATTGTCTATGTTAAATTGATTATATAAAATAAACCTTGTATTGAATCGGACCAAACGAATCATTATATGCATATCAAAAGAAAATGATACATTGTTAAATTTACAAATGTTGTATTGATTAAATAGTAAAAATACATAAAGCCTAGGGTTTACAGATGTTGTCTTGATCAATTACTAAAAATAGCGCAAGTTGGATACACCGATTCGTCACGCCTCGCTCTTAATGTTGTCTATAAAAAAATTGCAAATACTTATTCATTATCTCATCAAAAACTATTTACATGCATAGTCGTGCCCACTATACTCATTCTTCTTATACCCAGTTAGCACATAAGAATACATCTTGTTTGATTTCCTATTCTGAAATCAATTGAGGATTGGGTAGCAAGGAACCCACAATTGCTCATCAAATTCAGTGTAGATCGTGCGTCACTTTTCTCCAGACAATCAGTTAAGATTTGAAAAACCCTCAGAAAATCTTTTTCCTATACTTTTCTCCATGCAATCAGATGAGATTTGAAAGTCCCTCATGAAATGTTTTACAACACAAATCTGAAAGTCCCTCAAGAATTTCTTTTCAACACAAAAAGCATGAATATTTTAAAAGCAAATGCTCAAAGATACGCAAAGCTTTGTCCAAGCTCCAAGGCAAATATATTATGTTAAATGTATGGGAGAATCCATCCTAGTAGAAAATCGATAATGCTATGGTGAATCTAGAGAATGGATTAAATGGATGTATGATATGTCGTTATATAGACATTCGACAAACCCATGTAAATTATAACATCCAAGATTATAGACTGTCAACCATGCTGCTTTCTGCAAATTATAACAACCAAGATTAAGAATTTTAGCGTTACAAAAACTGCTAAGCTAGATCCTCATTCTTGAATTGTACTTCCCTGAGGATAAAATCTTTCAAATATCGTCCTCTAGTAGTATGCCTCCTTTGTGGTGGGAGTATTATGTGGGAATAAGTATTTCGCATTAGCTAGCATCGTATCTATCACTTGCACAATACATCACCACAACAAATAATTAGTTTACTTTGGTAATGTATTAAGTAGTCGATTATGCCAAAACCACAGAAAACTACATCTTTCACAAACATGCTCTGTTGCATGTGATTTCAAGCCATCAATCCAACTGTAGCCAACTCCATCGTTGAATTGCTCCTTCTGTCTGTACATAATGTGTTGCAATACCACCGCAAAAGCCACTACTGTTAAAATTCAAACTCTTTACCCGGCCCAAAATTTAGAACAAATAAATCGACAATGAAATCAGATTTTATGATGAGAGTCGAACCTTGGGAAGATAAGGATTCTGCTCCTCGTTGAATGCCTTCCGCAAGATCCACTTCTCAATGCACCCAATGTCAGTCTTCACCTGTCAAATATTACACAACCATGCCAAATGATATGAATACTGCAACCTCATCATCTGCATCAAATTACACATTAGATTATATTAATCTCTAGGTAATCTATGAATCAAAATATATTACACATAGCAGGTGAATACGATTCAGACATCAAAAACCAAAACGTGCCCTGCCTGAGTTTATCCTCTCAAACAATATTTTAAGAAGCTAAATAGTTACAGCTTACAGTAATAACTTTCTGAGCTCTTCACGGCATACTTGCACACTAAATATGATCTTTATGTTCTCTGTACCTTGAAACATTAGGCTATGCCCTTGGAATTAAACTCGAGACCTATAAGTCTATAAGGAGTTTCAACGACTTATATCTTCGAGTCGATATTGGGAAATTTCTGTGCATCTTCTTTGACATGGTGCATTATCCACCGGTCTTGGATAGATCAAAATTTTAACACCAAATTTGTATCTGCATTTAAAAAAAATATTCTGGATTTCAAGAAATTTTAAAGTCGGGACTCCTCTAACTTGTTACTCAAGCAAGGGAAAGGATTTATGTAAAGAAATTTTAAAGTCGGGACTCCTCTAACTTGTTACTCAAGCAAGGGAAAGGATTTATGTAAGCGGCAACCAGACTAGCTCCTGTCTGTTTTATTACCACGCTCATGCAATATGAAATGCTCATGCAATATGGAACCCGCGGACAACTGAAACGCGCGGATAGCTAAGGAAATCTGCATTAGAGAATGGGCGGATGGTTGAATTACGGCTGCGTTAACTGTAAAGAATGCCAAACATTGAAACCCTTCACATTCATAAATGTTTGGTCCCTGCTAATTACGGGAACGTGGCAATGAGGTTGATTATACAAATTAATTATTAAACATGGCAATCAATGGGTAGAGAAATAATTTTTTAATCAGATTAAGTAAATGTGAAAAAGTAAACAAGGAAACGGACGCGTTCATAAATGCAAGGAAGTTAAGAACATTAAATCCTATTCATTTATTTGAGTGAACTACGAAGAATATGCTAGCATCTTTCATTGTAGACCATAAGATTGGAATTTGTGATTAAAAAATTCATTAAACCATCAATTCCAATAAGAGGTATAGTGAAAGATTACACATAATATATAATATAGTGAAAGATTACACATTTTTAGGCAATGACCCTAGTGGCCAACCACTTCCTCTGTGGATTTGAGTACAAGGCTTCCTCCTTAGTTCTAAGATCTCTCAACTTTGTGCTGTGATACCACTTGTTAGGAAGTGGAAGCATAAACTTAAAAATATTTTAATAGGAAAGAAAATAGAACCAAGAAAAAATCAGACATAACATCAATCACACGATTGACACAGTGATTTACATGGAAACCAAATATGGGAAAAACCACAGGAAAATGATAATTGGTATGCTTATTATTCAAGGGAGAATTACAATAGCCAATCACAGGAATACAACCGTCCTCTCCTCTCTTCACACACACAGTGCTAAACTACATTTCTCATTGCTCACTTCACCTCTATGGGTATGCTCGTATATATAACATCTATCAAACAGTTAGACAAACTAATTAAAATACGATCCACCAGTTACACAAAATATTCACTGTAGTGTGCATACATGCACATTCTATTTTTAGCTAATGCGCATGCTATTGCATGGCAAATTAGTTGGCATGTTTTCAACAATCTCCACCTTAACAACAATTTACTTGATATATCATGCTCAAATTATTCATCACCTTTCCTGCAAGCCAAGAGAAGCCAACCACCATCACAACTCTGCCACTTATCTAATAGTATTGTTACGTGAACATGGATGCATGATTCACTCCAGTACGAACCGTTCATCCTCCATCAATAAACTGACTTATAAACCCATGCACTTGTCCCATTTTGATACACTGGATTGTTATTCAAATGCACAACACTTTGGCCATCACCGAACACCTCATCATGTACTTGTCCAAACTTACCCAATAGATCCTTGCATTCTTGGAAGACATAACCTAAGGTAGGTCTCCTCTTGTCCAAATCTCATGAATCATAACCACAGACTGCAACCATTATAGGTGATACTTGTGTTGTTCTTCTTCTAAGATACTGAAGCACCCATTTCCATGTTCTTTACCTAGTTTTTCCATGTGTCTACTAACAACACCAACTGCATGTGAAATACTGACAATTTCTCATCACAGTCATCAAACTTCCTATTAGCATACTATACTCGAGACAATTAACTATTTTCTTCTTCATTAGTTAGGATATAAACCTGAATAAAAACTTACAATGGAAATCCAAATGGATTTTACTGGTTTCACATTATTCATACCAAATTTCCTGAATATCTTCACCACATACTTCTATTTTGATAACCAAGCTTACCATCATTCCCGTCTCTTTGTATTTCCATGCCCAAGATTTGTTTTTTTGCTCATAGATCCTTCATATCAAACATACTAACCAATTGAGCCAATGTGTTGATCTCATACATGTTTTTGCTTGCAACAAGCATAACATTTAACACCAAGACAATAAATATACCATAACCACGATGGTTAAACTCACTTCTTGTAAAATTTGTCTCACCATGAAGGAATAAAACATCTTGTACCATTTGTCTGACATGCTTAAGGCCATACAATGATTCTTGAGTTTGCAAACTAATCTTCTATTGTGATTCTGAACTAACCCTTTCTGGTTGTTCCATATACATCCCCTTTCCAAAAAACTCCATGTAAAACATTTTTAACATCTAGTTGTACTAACTCAATATCAAGTAACAAAACTAGTGCTAACACAACATTAATGGAAACAAGCTTTTAACAACTGGTGATAAACTTTCATGGAAATCAATACCTTCCAAATACCCTTTTGCTACCAATGATGCTTTGAACCTTTCATCTTTTTACTATGTTTGATTTTATAAAATGAGGTTCATCAAACACTATATCTCCGTCCATGATGATTTTGGGTAGTAGGATCCCACATTCAACATCCCTTAACATCATCACCATATCAACGATCTACCTATTTGGTCTGGGTCTGACTTAGAATGCCAATAAAAAACGTAAGCATCACAACCAAATAATTTCATATTTTTGAGTAATCACCAAATGACATGTTCATACCTCTTTCATAATCTTCCAGTCTTTTGCAACCGATGGTGACTGAGTTACCAGATACCACAACTGCTTTTGCCCACAACTATTGTTGCAACTTGGCATTACTAAACATGCCCTTTCGATCCCATCTTCCTCACAATAATTTCCAAGTTCCATGGATATGAACCTACCTTCATCATATATTCTCAAACACTTGATTGACCTGCTAATGTTCATTTCACTAAAAATATTTAAACACGTCAGTCTTTTTACAAACCCACATTTCTAACCTGGACACATTGCTCCACCTCAAGCTTTGCATTCGAACAAATTTAACCAAATCTGGCCAAGCCAACCCAAATGAACATTTTCCACTCACTTCCAGGGACTTAACATTGGAGTCTTAGTGCTCCACCTGAACATGAACATTCCCTTACCAAATCCAGCCAAGCCGGCCAAATAAGCCTTCATTGCTTACCTCCAGGCGCATTTACAATGGAGTTCACCAATCCTTCTACAGGCTTCATTACATGCAATCCATGGACACAATACCACGGGCTACCCAAAAAATATGGACCTGAGAAACCACATGCTTTGACGTAAAAAACCATATTTAACTCATTAATTCTTTCACCGAATCAAGGTTAACCCAACATACATGCCCCCCCACATATTCAATCCACCTAAATCTATGCCTAGACTTTTTCATATGTGACCCAATAAACCTAGGGTATGCATGCCTATCCAGGGCTTAAAGATGTATGTTCATTTACATGCAATCAATAATTTTTACAACTCCAAAGTAAGTACATTTTTTTTTCTTCACAGTGACTGAACCATCACGACTCTGCAACATCTATACTAGAGACAAATAAAATTTCATCACATACATGTAGCTGAATTTGCTTCTTTCGTGGAGTCCTCCTTGGATGCTTGTTATCTTTTCCAACAATCCTTCTTGAGATGCATAGATTTCCCATAGAACCAACATTTTCCCTTACCCTTTATGTCTTTTGACTTAGACCTGAATGTTCCTTTCTGATCTTGCCCTCTTTTTGTAGATGGAGCTATGACCACCATTGCTTCTGTTGTTGAGGCTTCTTTACTAGATCTTCTCCTCATCTCATCAAAAAACAAAGCTCCCACAACAATATCATAATCAATGGAATTTGTTGTGCTAAACCACATAGATTTGACCAGATGATCCCAAGACTAAGAAAATGAACACAATAGTGTAACTACCTTGACCTCATCTCCGTACTTTACTTCCATACTAAATAATTGACAAATCAGAGTATTGAAAACATTTAAGTGATCAACAATTTTTGTACCTTCTTTCATCTGTAAGTTGTACAACTGTCTCTTCAAGAAGATTATGTTCATCAAGGACTTTGTTATATAGAGACTCTATAGTCTATTCCATAAACCCATTGTTGTGTCCTCTTCAACGATGTTAAACAAGACTTCATCTGCTAGCTGACACAAACAAATGGTACTGAGAGATCTTGCATCCAGATCTTCCTAGTTCTCGTCTTTCATGTTTGTCGGTTTCTTTGACTTCCCCGCCAAAGCCCTTTGTAACCCTTGTTTCACAAACAAATCCCGCATCTTGAGTTTCCATAGCTCAAAGTTATTCTTCCAGCTGGATTTTTCCACCTCAAACTTAGAACTCAGCATCTTCACCATTAACACAAAAACTCTCAAACAACTTCTTATAAAATTGAGTTTCTTTTATTTTAAATGTATAAAAACAAAAATTCAAGATTAAACCCCAAAACTTTTAATAAAAAGTTTAAGCTAAAACATAATTTTAATATATAGCTTTAGAACTTTTACAAAACTTAAAAGTGTCGACCACTAATATGAGTCAATACTCTCATATTTACTAGCATGGCCACAAATTCGTGGTTGGTGAACGCCGAAAGGACGGATTGCAAAAAGAAGGTTTGCAAAACCTGAACCGCCGAGAAAGAGAAACGACCCAGAGGTGGATGGAAGAAGTCAGAAGGAGTTGGCTGGAAGGAGGCAATGTGTCCAAAACGTGGTTGGTGAAGGCCAAAGATTTAGGTTGGTCTAGAGAATGAAACCCTAATCACTCATACGTGGTAATCAGCTAGCCACCATAGTAAATTTTAAATATGATTAAGTAAAAGTAAAAAAATAAACATGTAAACTGATGTCTTTATAATAGTGAGGAAGTTAGTGGTTGAAATCACAACCATTGATTTATTAGGACTACTAAGAATATTCCATCAATATTTAATCTTGTCCATACAAAACGGATTAAGCACTAAAAACCTATTAAATGTGCCCATGATCAATAGGTATACGCCTTTCAGCGTAATTATTTTTGTGGTGCATATTAAAACCTAAAAAAGGTATTTTTCTTATACCATGGTTATCATTCCTTTTGAAAGGTAGTCGGAGCGATGATTCTTGGAAAAATCCAGCGTAAGTTCAACACAAATTATCGCACCCTTTCAACGGGCTGACCCCCGATACACCAGAAAATATCGTGCCTGGAACAAATCCATCCTCTTCCTTTTTTCAGCACACCAAATCTCTCCCAATGGCTCTCTTTAACTGATGCATATCTGTCGGCTCTTTTTTCTGTGCTCATTGATTCCCAGCAACTGGAATAAATCCATCAATGAATCCATCCTCTTCATTTCTTCAGCACGCCAAATCTCTCCCAATGGCTCTCTTTAACTCATGCATATCTGTCCACTTTTTTTTCTCTGCCCACTGATTCCCAGCGACCGAAATTCTCTTACCACTTGTTACACAGTGACCCAGCTACTTCCTCTGTGGATTTGATTATGAACAAGTCTTCCTCTTTAGATTTTGGATCCCTCAATTTTTCCCTTTAATATCACTGGTTAGGAAGCAGAAGTATAAACTTAACAATATTTTAATGGCAAAGAATAAACCACACACAACAACAATCACATAATTGACACACATAATTGACATAGTGATTTAAGTGGAAATTCAATACGAAAAAAAATAATCCGTATGCTTATTATTCAAGAACAATGATAATCGATATGCTTTACAATAGTCAATCACAGATATACAACCATCTTCTCCTCTCTTCACACAGTGTGCTACACTACATTGTTCATTACTCACTTCACCTCTATGAGTATGCTAATATATATATATATATATATATATATAGCATTTATCAAATAATCTGACAAATTAATTACAATATGATACACCAGTTACACAAACTGTTCACTGTAATGTACATGTACATTCTATTTTTACCTAATACTATCACACGGAAAATTAATTGACACGTTTTCAACAAAAAGAACCAGAAAACAATGTACAAGAAATCGATCTTGCCTTATATGGATGATAAATTGATTTTCCCATATACAAGAAATCGATCTTTCCTTATATGGATGATAAATCGATTTTCCCTTATCAAAGAGAACGTTTTTCCCTCTAAAAGAAAAGGGATTGAACTAGAACCAAAAAAGAGACGCTGAGTGGATCCCACACGACAGTGCTGGAAATTGTGACGCTGAGGAGGAATGAACCATGTCTGAGGAAGATTGCACTGGCATGTAGAAAGAGAATTTGGCAGAGAAGGAGGTCATTTAGACTCCAATGAAATGGTCAATTAAAGGATGCTTCATCCACGGTGTAACCTATAGCTGAAAGGAAAAGAATCCCAACAAAACTCCTTACTAGCTTGAATTCATAGCAAGAGAGAAAAATACTCTGGCATACCCAGCTTCGAGTGATAAGGACACTGGTGAAACAAGAAGGAAATGGAGTCTATGCCACTGCCTCAGAATCTTGTGAAGATCCCTTATAGAGGAAGCTGAGCTTTAGTTCTTATTTCTAGAACTAAAAATAGACCTTGAAAAAAAGAAGCAATAGGAAGAATTGGGTTGACAATGTTGTAGCAGACAAAAGTCCATGCACAACATTGAACCCACCTTGCTCGTTGAGAGAAGAGATTCAATCTTCTAATCATACAGCATAACCAATCCTTTAATATGTTGGTGTGTAGAGCAAGCTCTATTTTATCTGACACCATTTAGGCATTGGGAGAAAAGTTAAGGAAGAACTCTTTAAATATGATCTTCCATGGCCAAGAATTTAGCAATTGTAATTGAATCTCATGTTGATAACTAAGTAATGAATGTCATTTCTTCTGGTTGGTTTTACTTGGAAATAATGGAGTAAGCGCCAGTTGTAAGCACCAGTTATAAGCTTCATTTGTGAGATCCAGTTGTAGGCGTGTTAAGAGTCAGTTCATAGTTAAGAGTCTAGTTGTCTTTGGTTTGCATGTAACCGACTCGGTAGAGTCTTTTCTTATATAAGGATGTAATCCGTCTTCATTTAATAATAGAGAAGTGAGCGTAGCCTCACCGTGTGTTTGGTTCGTATATTTTATCTTGGTATTAGATCCATGAGAGCGAGGTGCGGAAATATTTGTTGGTCCGCAGGATGGATAAGAAGAGCCGTGTGGTTTGGAGTTGCATGGAAGAAGAGGTTACGGTTAGCGTGAAGACTATTGCATGAGTTGGAGAATAGTTACGTGAGAGCAGGTCGAGGCTAGAGGGACAATCCACCATTTGGTGCAAATAAAATCCCGTGAGAAAATCGTGGAGCCTCCTCCATTTCACGATTTGCATGCATGAATGAGCAAGTTTGCATGCATGAAGCTTTGAGCAAAAATCCGTGAGTATTTTTTGAGAAAACTATTCCTGTGTATAAGCTTTTCATTGGAGGTATGTGAGAGTTTTTGGGATTAGTGGATGCCACGTCTTCATATCACTTAAATGAGGAAAGGGGTTATATTTCTTTATACATTGTGAGGTATTTTTATAAAGAGGATACCTTTTAAGAAAATCATATAAAGAAGTGAAGAGTTAAAAAAAGGTTTCTTTTTTTTTAAGAAAAGTTTCTTTTAAAGAAATTTAAATTCTTTTTTAAGAGTTTTTTATATGAGAGGTTTTTTATAAATGAGCATGAGTTTTTTATGCATGATTTAAAAGTGGCTCCATGCATGATTTAAGCTGAGAACATAGGTAGATTTGGATCAGTGGATCCGAAGTCAGAGCGACGGACAACACAGGAGAAAACTTGACAAAAAGTTGCATATCCTTGGTGATTCACTTGCAGAGACTAAATTGCAGGGATGGCAAATCCATTGGAAGAAACCTACCTCAACGAAGCCAACAAGTTAGATGGCTCGAACTTCATTAACTAGAAATTCAAGATGCAGATGCTCATGGAAGGCTATGGTGTCTGGAACATTATGAAGGGAACTGAACTAAAACCTGATGCGGTTGTCGGTGCGACAGCAGCACAGATCCAAGATTGGGAGAAGTGCGAAAACAAGGCAAAGGTATTATTGTGCATGTCAGTTAGAGATAGCATAATTCCACATATTAGAGACGCCACAACTTCTGTTGCAACATGGATAACTCTTAAAGCATTGTATGAAACTAGAAACACAAATCGCATTTTGTTCCTGAAAACTAAATTGCTAGGCATTAAGATGGATGGAAATGAATCTGTTAATTCATTTTTGGGTCGTATTAAAGAGGTGAAAGACAAGCTAGTAAATATAGGGGAAACTGTTTCCAACACTGATCTGGTCACTATTACCTTAAATGGTATGCTAGAAGATTATCATATGTTCATAACAGGTCTCGCAGCAAGGGAGAAACCTCCTACATTTGAAGAACTGACAGGTATTTTGCTGCAAGAGGAAGAAGGTGTGGGAATCCGAAGCCTCAAAGTAAAGATTTGGCACTGTGGTCAAATAATAGATCTGCAAGAGGGAGATTAGGAGTAAGAGGCAGAGGAGGCAGTTCATGGAAGAGAGGTGCTTCATGGTAGAGAGGCAGTTCATCACAGAGAAGACAATCTTCAAATCAAGGTATGCAATCTAACATGAATGAGTCAAAGAGTTGTTTTTATTGTGGTAAAGACTATCATAAGAAGAAAAGTTATGAGGCTAGGAATAAACCTAGAACACATTCAGGTCATTATGAAGAAAAAACGTCAAATCAAGATCTCAGATTATTTATTGCTAGTGATGATATTGATGAACCCCCGAATTTTGACTCATGGGATCTTAGGTTGTTTGTGTCTAACGTTGCTTTATCTGCTGAAATGGATGATTATGATGCCTGGTTTGTGGATTCCGGAGCATCAGTACATATGAATTGTAATAAAAAATGGTATACTAATTTTAATGAAACACAGAATGGTGCTAGCATATATCTTGGAGATGACCGCGCTCATCAGATCAAGGGATATGGAGACATTCCTGTGACATTGCCGAATGGTATTGTTCATCACATTCACAATGTGGTGTATGTGCCAGGAATAAAGAAAAATTTGATCTCTGTGTCTACCATTACAGATCAGAACTTGAAGGTTGAATTCTTCAAGAATTATTGCATGGTGAAAGATCTGCTGGACCACTTCCAGACTGTTGCAACGAGAGTCAGACCAGGAGGTCTATAAAAACTTGATGTTACCAGCAAAGCACATCATGCACTGACTTCTGCAACTATGCCAACAAAGATTCTTTGGCATCAAAGGTATGGACACATTAATCATCCTGATTTACTATTATTACAGAAAAATAATATGGTTGAAGGACTTCCCATGTTAAAGAATGAGAAGGTTGCTTGTGATGGATGTGCATTAGGAAAGATGCACAGAGATGAATTCCCCTCTAATCCTGATAAGAAAAAGAGACATGTGTTAGACCTTGTGCATACTGATGTTTGTGGGCCTATGCAGACTAGGTCTTTAGGAGGTGCATTTTACTTTATGTTATTTATTGATGATTGCACGAGATACACATGGGTTTACTTCCTTAGACGAAAAAGTGATGTTTTCGAGTACTTTAAGGAATTCAGAACCATGGTGGAAAAGAAGACAGGAAATTCCATCAAAATCCTCCGTTCAGATCAAGGGGGAGAGTATAAATCAGGGGACTTCAACAAATATTGCAAAGATAATGGTATAGTACAACATTTTATAGTACCTCACACTCCACAGCAAAATGGAGTCGCTGAAAGGAAAAACAGAACTCTTGTAGAGTGTGCGCGTAGTATGATGAAAGGTAAGAATTTCTCAAATGCATTTTGGTCTGAAGCCATAAATACTACAGTTTATTTAAAGAATAGAAGTCCGACAAGGTGTCTTGATAATGTTACTCCTTTCGAAGCCTTGAATGGTTCCAAACCTACAGTTCATAATTTGAAAGTATTTGGGTGTAAGGATTTTTCTCATATTCCAAAGGAGAATAGGAGGAAATTGGATGCTAAAGCCATTAA
>ML780263.1:729985-746197 GCA_009831015.1 Picea engelmannii | reverse complement strand
TTCCAAAGGAGAATAGGAGGAAATTGGATGCTAAAGCCATTAAATGTATTTTCATTGGGTATTGTTCTGAATTTAAAGCATACAAATTGTTTGATCCTGCTACTCACAAAGTATTTGCAAGTAGAGATGTACTTTTCCATGAGTAGGAAGCAGGAAATCATGATGACAATAGTCATGAGGAATGGCAGAGACTTCTTGATGAAGGAGTTAAATAAGAGCAACAGCAGCAGCAGAAGAAGCCCACACAACAACATCCATCCCTACAATGACAGTAGCAACAACAACAAGAAGGACTCAATGATATGGACAATTCAAGCAGTCACAGTTCACCTAGAGGTGAAGACAGATCTTCACAAAGTGGGGAGGAAAATAATCAGTTGAGAAGATCTTCAAGACAGATTCGACTTCCTGAGAGGTATAAAGACTATGCCC
The DNA here is from genome assembly GCA_009831015.1 of Picea engelmannii. Classification (NCBI taxonomy): domain Eukaryota; kingdom Viridiplantae; phylum Streptophyta; class Pinopsida; order Pinales; family Pinaceae; genus Picea; species Picea engelmannii. Next base: position 745,765 of record ML780263.1, on the reverse strand, counting down.
TAATGAGTAGCATTTCAAATGTCATAGAACCCATGAGTTTTGATGAAGCTAATGAACATGATGAATGGCGAAATGCAATGGAGGAAGAATATGAATCTATAATGAAAAACAATACTTGGGAATTGACTGAATTGCCTAAATTTAAGAAGCCCATTGGATGCAAATGGATATACAAACCCAAGTTTAAATCAGATGGTAGTATAGATAAGTATAAGGCTAGACTGGTGGCAAAGGGGTATTCACAAACAGAAGGTATTGATTATGCTGAAACATTTGCACCAGTAGCTAAATTGAATACTATCAAAATGTTAATTGTTTTAGCTACAAAGTATCATTGGAAGCTGCATAAGTTAGATGTTAAATCTGCATTTTTGAATGGTGAGCTAAAGGAAGAGATTTACCTTACTCAACCTGAAGGGTTTGTTGAAAAGGGACAAGAACACTTAGTGTGTAAGTTAAAGAAAGCATTGTATGGACTAAAACAAGCACCTAGGTCATGGTATGAGAAGATGGACTCTTTCTTTCTTCAACATGGTTTTATGAGGAGCAAGAGTGATCCAAATCTGTATACCAAATTTGATGAGCAGGGGTATATAGTATTGATTTCATTATATGTTGATGATTTAATAATTACAGGAAATGCAGAGAAATTAATTGATGAAATCAAGGAGCAATTATCAAAGGTATTTGAAATGAAAGATATTGGTGAGTTACATTACTGCCTAGGTCTTGAAGTTTGGAGAAATGCAAGCCAAACTTTTGTTTGTCAGAGTAAGTATATCAGATAAATACTTAAGAGATTTAAAATGGATCAGTGTAATTCTTCTACTATTCCCATGCAACAGAATGTGAAACTTTCTTGTGATGATGGTTCAAAGGAGGTGAATGGCACTATGTATAGACAAATGGTGGGTAGTCTAAATTATCTCACCACAACCAGACCTGATATTTCATATTATCTGAGTGTGTTAAGTCAGTTCATGGCGAAACCTCATGAAATCCATTGGAATGCAACAATGGCGGTACTCAGGTATCTAAAAGGTACACTTGATTATGGTATTAAATATATTGATGCATTTGATGTTGAGTTGATAGGTTATTCAGATTTTGATTGGGCTGGCAATCTGGAAGATCGAAGATCAACCACTGGATATGCGTTTAGCATTGGATCCGAGGTTGTTTCATGGAGCAGTAAAAATCATCCTATTGTATCTTTGTCTTCTACTGAAGAAGAATATAAAGCCTTGTGTGCAGCAACTTGTGAAGTTGTTTGGTTAAGAAGACTTCTTCAAGATGTTGGAGAAGAACGAAAGGAACCTATGATGATCAGTTGTGATAATCAAAGTTCAATCAATATTGCGAAGAATCCGATTTTTCATGCAAGGAAAAAGCATGTTGAAGCTCAGTATCATTTTGTTAGAGAAAAGTTGCAGTCAAATGAAATAACTCTTGTGTATTGTAATACTAGTGAAAATGTTGCTGATATTTTCACTAAGCCTCTTGGAAAGATCAAGTTTGAACTGTTTAGGGAGATGTTAGGTGTAGTTTAGTCAATCCATTCTCCATTAAGGGGGAGACTTGGAAATAATGGAGTAAGCGCCAATTGTAAGTGCCAGTTGTAAGCACCAGTTATAAGCTTCAGTTGTGAGAGTCGGTTGTAGGCGTGTTAAGAGTCAGTTCATAGTTAAGAGTCTAGTTGTCTTTGGTTTGCATGTAACCGACTCGGTAGAGTCTTTTCCTATATAAGGATGTAATCCGTATTCATTTAATAATAGAGAACTGAGCATAGCCTCACCGTGTGTTTGGTTCATATATTTTATCTGTTTTTTGGTTTCTACATTTGAGTTTTGAGTTTTTAAGTAAATTTATGAGACATATTGTATGGCTTTGGACTTTCTAGTTTACTATTTACATAGAGAAACAAATTAACAATTTAAAGCACGATCATCATTGATTACCGTTCCCTGGATGGGGTGACATCTAGCCAAAGAAAAAAAGTTGGCTTGCATGCAGCTAGGGGAGTTATTACCCCCATCCGACACCCCTATCCCCATACCATTTGAATGATGGGCCTTAACACTGCATTTATGGTAGTTTATTGCGCTACCCCTGGGAAGTTAATGACTATGCATGTGAACCATCTCTGGAGTACTGAAGCGGGTACTCGTTCTCAGGCTAATGTCACTTCGGCTTTCATGGCGCTCCCCACTAGCATTCAACCGGCCACTATGAAGGTAAGAGCTCCTAGGAATTTTGTCATTTACCATTTTCAATTGGCTCTCTAGTTCTCTCTGTCGCATGTGTATTTTTGTTGTGGACCTTTTCCCATCGCCTCCTTGCCACTGTTGGTCACCTCTCTCAGCCTCCTTTTCACCAGTGTGACTCCTCTAGCTTGGTTTTTGTTGCTCCATTTTCATTGTTATCCTTCAATTATTCCCAGAGAGCGCGGAAAACCCAAAAGGGGACCATTGTATTACAGTTTCATCGTGAGGTGCAGTCGCACTGAACCTTCACAGCCTCCACCCCCGACCAACTCCCCTGGAAGAGGTCAAATTTGGACTGAGACTCCCCCACCCTCCCCTCATGCCCACAAATTGGCTCCACCCTTTCTAAAAATATGCATGATGCAGGAAGTTGCCCGATGGAAAAATAAATTCCTCCTCTTGAGCTGAAACCCTTGGAAGCCCCACTCGATCCTAGCATCATCACCAAACTCTAAGCCTGACCTATAGAGCAAGGAAGTTGCTTGGTGGAGGAAGAAATCCTCCCCAGCTGGCTTGCAGAGTGGATTGCCACGAACTCTATCCCTGGGAGGGATAGGGAAGAAACTCCACCAATGGATTTTAATATGGATCCAACTCTTCATGTGGAAGTGGATAGGAAAATTGAGCATCATATCCCTAATCCTCATCGCTTTTCAGACGACCACCTACAACCAATATTTGATATGCCGCAAAATCTGGAGGATCAAACTCAGAATCAATGCACTCCCAGTCGACGCATGGACCTCTTATTCGACGCCTTGTCAGATGTTATGGAGAAAACTCATTGCCCGACCTGCAGAAAAAGGTTCATATTTACCTACAACACTGATGGATGCCCGGGTTTACCAAATTTCTAGCTTCTCTCTGTTTACATCTCAAGATTCGGCTACATCTTTTTTCAATTTTGTTAAATTTTATGATCTATAACTACAGCCATGATGACCATGTTCTCTGGTGCATGACACCAAACAAGTCTCATGTAAGTAATATGAACTCTGAAAAAATTTGTTATGATTTCCAAATGTTTCTGCTAGCCTCTCAAGCAAAGAACAGTGTAGTTTTTTTCCCTAAGCTCTCAAGGTAATATAATTTTCTCTTCTATTGAAAAAAACTCATCGATTACGGTCGATTAATTATACAGCCGGAGTAAAATAGTAAAGAAAATCCGACTTATGAATCTCGTCGATCATCATAAGCGAAGCGTTTATGGATTAGTGCACCATGTTTTGTATAAATATATTGTACAACAAATATTTAAACAAATATTTACTAAGTATTTGTTGTAATCTTCATAGAAAATTTTTACAGTGATTAGCAAAGATAACAATGATTAAAACATTTGAACTATTTCAATATATTTTCTTAAAAGTTCAAGAACACAAAATAAAAATTCAAAATTTTCCATATATTTCTACTACCAGGCTAAAGGTAGCTAGCTTGGTGTAGATAATAACTACCTATTTAAAGGATATTAGATAAAACTAGTTATTTAAAATCTAAATACCATTATGCATACCTTTTAATATAGATATCCTACTCTTTTTTCTTTAATATAAATATTTTTTAAATATAAATGTTAATAAAAAAACTATCTATTTAAATGTTGTGGTTAATATTTTGAAAAAATTAAATATCATTATGCATACTTTTAATATAGATATTATATATATAAGGTCAGCGGATGCGGCTAGATGGTAAAGTCGTTCTTGCAACGAAGGTCAGGTCTTCTGCTCAAACCCGAGTAAGGACATGGTCTAGTTGCAGAAAGCTTAACTGGGCCAAGGCCGCATACCTTTTCCCCTGGATGGGGTGTTATTGGTTGACACTGGGCACTTGGAGGAGGCTGGCACCAGCCCATCGGGAACGAGGCCACGTGATGGGCTCGTTCCGGATCCCGTCACCACCCTCCAGTATTAATTTGATGCAACTAGCAGTTAAGGTTTGTACGCGCGCAATTAAGTTTTGTTTGCTCCCTCTCCATTTGGATTTTCATAACATGGCTCTCGCGCGGATTATCACCCATAGTCTCTGGTCCAGGGGTGGTGAGCGTCCCCCTGCGTGCTCTTGGGCGAACCTCATTTGCTTCCTGTGGCTCCTCACTTTCTCTCTCAGTCTCCACGTATCCTGTGAGCCGCTTCACCTCGTCCCTAAGCCAGTTCCAATGCCTCGTGAACGAGGGAGGCCGCGAAGGGGCTCTCCCTGGAGGCCTCGAAATCCCTCTCTCTCGCCTCATGTTCTGCAGCCACATTCTATGACTTTGGTCCCCTGGATAGAAAACATCCCTCAGCGTCCAGACCCCACCTCTGCAGAACTGATACCTGGCCCCCTCCTCGCAGCGAATCCACCCCGGAGCTCCGCAGAAGATCCTCGTCCTCCCCGCAGACCAGGGAATTACGCTCATTAGGATCCCGTCTCCAGCACGGGTGTGCAGCTCAGGGACAGTCTCGAAAACATTTACGACCTGGTGTTCAAGTTACGTAAGGAGGTAGACGACCTCCACTTCCGGGTGCATTCAAAAAACACCAAGGTGGCGACTCTCCTCCATCTCCTGGCATCCATGAGCGCAACCTTCCCCTCTCACTCGGGTGGAGTGTCATCAGCGGAAATGCCCAACCCGGCAACTAAGGACGGCGACACCATGCAGCAAAGAGCAGAAAATGTTGGGATGGAGGGCACCTCTAGTGAGCTGGCAAGAGTTGCTTCAACGAGTCAGCATCAACAACTCGAGGCGCAAGAGGCCGAGCAAGCGGTGGAAAGCGTGAATACTGAGATGATTTGGGACTCGAGGCCCACCTACATAGAGGAAGAGTCGTGGCCAGGCGACCTCTCATCCACGGACCAGGGTCACTAGTCAGGTGTCTAATTGTGTTTTAAAGGCAAACCCTGTCAGTCTTAGTTAGTTTTCTTTTGAAGTATAGCTCCTACATACTGTCTTTTTTAATCCTAGAACTGACTAGCAAACTTTACAGGTTGGCTGGACTGGTTTCCCCTCTGTTGGAGCAGTCCAATGTAGCCATACTGTCTATGGATGTTATATGGCACTTTCACCAGTTTTTTGAAGGTACTTAATATATTTTCTTCTTACTTAAAAAAAAATATATAGATATTATATATATATATTTAATATAAATATTAAAAAATATATACATACATTTAATATACCCTATTTTTTATTAAGAAAAATATCAAAAAACCATATAAAATTACACACAGAATAAATGTGAATATTTACTGTAAAGGGTGATTGCTCACCATGCTGAATGATAAAGTATTATATTATCTGTGGAATTAATTAATTAATTAATTGATATATATATATATATATATATATATATATATATATATATATATATATATATATATATATATATATATATATATATATATATATAATTTTAAATTGATGAAATTGTGACTAAATTCAATATGAAAATTCTCCAGACCATTTTTCAATTCAAAACGCTGCCATTCATGACACTTTAACTTTTATGCTAAGAAGTGTGATTACGAGAGCATTAAAATGTCTAATTCTAAAGCCTGAAGTGTAAATTTGAAGAAGCTTGTGAAATAGGAGAATAATAGCATGGCCATTGCCAATGTTGCAATAGTCATAGGTCATTTATTTTGTGTACAAGTGACCATTGAATCTATTTGTTGAATGACACAAATCCATTTTTATACCATCGTCTAATAGATCCCGAACCAGATTCAAATTAAAGTGAGATCATATAAAATCTATGTGTTGAATGACACAGATTTATTCCAAACCAGAATTAAATTAAAATGTTATCTTGTGAAACAAACTAAGACGGGCGTTCTATGCTTCAACGCTCCAAAGCTATCAGGCAATGCTTTGATGGAAGTTCCTCCCAAATCGAGGACTCTAATAGATGTGAGAGTCCTCATAACCCTCGACAGAATATCCTCTAGAGATTTTCTCTCAGACAACAACATCGCCCGGACATCATGACCTTTGAATTCATCAGGGATTGACTTAAATTTGTTCTCCATCAGAGAAATCCTGCCTTTGCCTATGCAATCTTTCACAGGGAAGACCTCCAAAGCTTTGTCTGCCCTGAAGCAGCAATTTTCTTCCTTCTCGGCAATTTGCAGTGCCAGATCGTGTAACACATCGTGCATAGAGCATGCCACTACCTGTCCGTCAGCGTCCTTAATGCTAGTTTCGATCAGACATTGATCCAGTAAAAAGTTGGCGTGGGACCTTCCAATTTCTAATGGATCTTTACCTTCTTCCGTCGGAAGGAGGCCCTCTCCTATCCACAAGTTTATCACATCCTCCATGTACATATCCTCGTCCTCTTTGAAAGCTCCGATGTAGAGAAAGAAAAGCTGCAAAGCAAAAAGTTGTGGGGTGCACAGAGCATCGTAACTCAATCTCAATCGATTATAGAGTTTCTTCTCTACTTGAGGATCGAGTTTATCCGCATTTGGGAGTTTTTCTAATGCCACCCCCCACTCAGCCGGGGCAGTGATGCCCGCCATGGCTGCTCCAATTACTTTGAGAGCAAGCGGCATCCGATCGCACTCTGCACAGACATCCTGGGCAATCTCTTCGGTTAACCCAGATGGATTAACTGCAAACACGTGAAAGCAGAAGAGCCTCCAGCTAATCCATGGAGATAGATAATCCATGCTAATCGGGTTGCTCACCCTCATCTTTTAAAGCACTCTTCGATCTCTTGTCGATACAACGATCTTGGAGCCACGATGGACAGGATCGTCTGGTACGCCCAACATCTCCAGCAGAGTTTCACTGCCATCCCAAATATCATCTAAACACAACAAAAATCTTATGTTGCTCATTTTTCCATGAATCCATAGACGAACATCCTCCTCGCCCCATCTAACATCAAAACCCTCATTTATATGGAGGTTTATCTACCTCCCAAGATTATTGCGAAGATTTATGATTGACAAATTATGGGTAACTGTCAACCAGAGAATCAGATCTTTCTCATAGTGTTGTTGCACTTCCTTGTCATTAAGGGCTCTCTTGAGGAGCAGAGTTTTTCCAGCTCCACCCATGCCGTAAACACCTACTCTGGATGGGGTAGAGGCTGCTCTTTCGTTGCCATCCATTAGCAGACTTTTAAGGTTTACGAATAGCTCATCTTGTCCGACGATGCACGGCTCTTGAATCGGTTGCTGCCTGTAACTTCCAAGGCTCGGCTGGCTTGTTGAAGGAATTGGAGATTGGTTCTGAGCAGCCTCCTGGTTCTGTAACCTATTAGTCAGATCAGAATGGAGTTGATAAGTGAATTCTATCAAAGGCAATCTTCCCAAGAATAACGGGATAGGAATCCACAGCTACTGTTTCCGTATGGCTCTTTACATTTTGTATTTCACAGTCAATGAACAAGCCATTTTTTATTGGGGAAGGATAATTTCTTATGAAATATCTTCCCAATTGTCAAGCTACAAAAAGGGAAAGAAATTTTATATGTCATCTTATTTAGTTTTTGTAATAGAACATTCTTGTTGATTTCCACAAGTGTCTTTGTCCAAGAATGTCAACTGTGATTTCCACCCAGTAACATTCTGGTACCAGGCCTTGTGGAAGCACAAGGCTTCCCACTCTTTTTATGAGGTTTTTAATGGCTTCCTGTCTGTTTTCAAACTTTTCTTGTTAGGAGAAAATGCTCCCCGCTTATCTGAACAGGCAACTAATTTTTTGGACAAAAAAGAAACAGTTCAACATTTGGATAATTACACTTTCATAAGAATTTTTTGCTCCACGGAACAACCTGCTCTCCTTCCATGTCACATTACAAACATAATTTTTATTGCAGAAGTAGCACGTCAATACAGCTACTGGTTCCATCTGTTCCAAAGGAAGAAAAAAAACAGTTCATTCCTATGCCTTGGAAAATAGGGGAGTTCATGTTGAAAAACATCAACAAATTTGATGATTTTGTAGCACATTTTAGTATCTCCAACCTCAGATATGTTGAACACATAAAAGGATTCGACCCCTATGATATTTTTAGACAACATTTACATTCACTTGGCCTCGACGATTGTTTTCTAAATAAACACCTGCCCAAAAACAGAGACAGTCACGGGTCTGCCTCTGATGTTGGCGACGTAGAGACAGTTATTCCGCTTTCTTAAATAAATATGTATAGGCAAACACTTATACCTTCCATTTTTTTTCTTTTGTAGTTGTTGCACTCTATCTTCTTTCTACAATCTTGTTTCTTTTAAATATTTCTCTAATGGTTCGCGAGAGCCCCAATCCCAGTCTACATGACAAATGCATTGAAATTCCGGTTTATATGTAACACACTTTGTTTTTTTTGTATATTTCAAAATTTGGAGAGGTATGTAACAAACTTCTATTTTCTGACAGATTTCAAATAAAAATGCATCTATTTTTTTATATCCTAAAGACTCTACTCATATCTTTCAGCACTCTGTATAACAAATGCATTTTTTTTAAATATGTTAGACTTTTATTCTTATCCTTCAACAGTCCCAACAAATTTTTTACTTTCTTATATACTCTCAGAAAAAAAAAAATGTTTGCTATATACTTTCCAAAATTAGATGGTGCCCGGTCTGCCAACCCTCATTTACTTTTGCTCCATCTTCCAAAATATGCACCTTGCTTTAAAATTTTTCTTTCTAACCTCCTTGACAGGGACTCCCACGCAACCTTGTTTAATATAAGTAACTATTTAATATCAATTTTAAAATAATATATATATTTAATATACTGAAGTGGAAATTGTAATAAATATTGGTGGAGAAAATTTTAATTACGGCATAAGAAAAGACTCCCATTTTCAATTTTTTTATCTATACCTCCATCACAAGCTGCCATATGTTTTGTCTATATAGCCAATCCATGTATTACTGTTGTCGTCCGAACACAGCAATGGCTGGAACCGACTTCTTGTTTTCCTCATACTCGTTTCCCATCGGGTCTGGATTCTAGCCCATCTAAAATGGATTTTATACCAAAAAAAACGCGGTCTGCCATCGTGCCGCCTTCCGTACTTCATTACATTATAGTTTATACGTGGCAATCAGGTTAATAAGTAATTTGTTTAATCAGGTCCTCTGATGCATAATTATAGGTATGAGACTTATAACATTAGATCCTTAATGTAGACACTACTAAAAATAGTCTTCTATTATTAAATAAATCCCACCCATTTGCTTATTGTGAATTAAAAAGCTTTTTAAATTTTTAATAGGTATACGTCTCTGGACCTAATAAGTCTAACCACTGAAAATGAAAATGTTTGTTGGCTATAGATTTTATGAATCCAATCCTCGTGCATCCATGGCGCCTTTCCTAGGCTACAATTTGCTGATACAAAGAAGACTCAGAACCCAACTTCCTCATGACGACTTAAACCAATAAAACAAACAAAAGTTTCATAGTCAATGGCACTATGCCGATTGCAACCGTATGCTTCACCGCAGCAAGCTAGGATTCGTTGCCCATGCGCAAATCGAACACCATTAAAAGCCAAGCATAGCGCAAATCCAAATCCGAGCATCGCGCATTAACTTAAGACGGCTATAACATGAAATGCCAGAAAAAATACCGATCAACCAAATGCCATAAAAGATATCGATCAGCCAAATGTGTTGTCACAGTTCACAACTTAGGCCAAACACGGTTCACATTCCAGCAGTGTAATCCATTTTAGGTAATGTTTTCTAAACATTTAAAAGTGGTAATAAAATTTTGCATAGATATTAATCTTTGTTATTCATTTTAACTTGATAAGTATATAATCTTTATATAATCTTACAGTAATTTCTTAATATGATTAGGTAAATGTGAAAAGTAAACATGTTAACTCATGTATTCATAAATGAAAAGGTCATTAAATGTGCCCATTGCCAATAGATGTACACATTTCTGCCTAAAAATATTAGATATAACTACCTATAAAATATTATTATTTTTTTTTGGAATAATATAAATACTATTATACAAACCTTTTAATATACATATCATATATAGTTTTTTTTCTCCAAAATATAAATATTTTTTTAAATATAAATATTAAAAAAATGAAAAATAGTATTAAAAAACACAATTTATATACCCTATTTTTTATTACTGAAAATATCCCAACAACTATACAAGAATAACACCCTAACACCCAGAATAAAAAATGTGAATATTTATTGTAAATGGTGATTTCTCACTATGGTTAATGATAAAGTATTATATTATATGTGTAACATTAATATATATTATTTTAAATTCATGAAATTATTCCTAAATTCAACTTGAAAATTTATCACTCTAATTTTTTTTAATTAAATAAACTGTTATTTTTTATAGTTCAGATTTCAACTGTTTTACTAATAAGTATGATTATCAAAGAAGAAGCTTTTGAAATAGAAAAATAATGATTTTAATGATTAAAAACATGTATTTTCTCATTCAGTTTTAAATCAATTTTAACAATTTAACAATTGAAAAAAAATCCATACCCTTAAAAATATATTATTTTTTAAGATTAAACATCACCATTGTACATGTTACAAAAATCATACATCATTTATTTGTGTATAGTGTACACGTGACCATTAAATCTATTTGCTAAATGACACAAATCCTTTTTAATACTATTGTATAATTCATCCCAAACCAGATTCAAATCAAGTGATATCATACAAAATCTATATGTTAAAAGACACAAATCCATTCTTTTACTATTGTCTGTCTGATTCGTTCCAAACCAGATTCAAATTAAAGTGTTATCATGTAAGGCAGAGTAAGATTGAATACTACTTTGATCTGAGGTTGCACTTGAAAAAAAAAAGTTAATTCAACCACAAACCATGAGAAAAAACATGCGAACCAATCTCTATTTAAATACAAAGGAGAAACTAAAGCAAGGAAAATACAAATGCCCTACATTAAAATTGATGACAAACCAGCTAGCCACTCTCTTTAAACTACTTAAACTACTGCCAGTTTATGTTATTAATCTCTCTCTTCTTCTAATACACACAAACTTTCTTCACACCTACACAATTTTTTTTATAATCTTATAGTTTCCACAAGTTTTTTTAATAATTAATTTAAAAAAAATTCTAAATATACTTTACCAAAAACTTTTAAAATAATGTAAAATAATATTTCTTTCTTTTATATATATATATATATATATTACAAATTTAAAAAATTAAAAAAATTATAATTATAATCACAAAATATAAAGTCAAATACTTTATTAAAATCAAACATTTTATATTTCAGATTTCAATTTAAACTCTTTACATGACCGTTCGCTATCCTAACATATCCAATTACAATAAGGTTGATTACAAGTAAGTTATCCCCGTTATCATGTAGTAATGTCTTTACACATATATATTATGATAGTATGAAGATATAAAAGTATTATGTATTAGTTATTAGTTTTTTTTTATAACAATTATCATATAAAAATGTATATGTATATATAAACAAGTGTTGCATGGCAACTTAGTCTCTGGCGGGTTGAATTGAGAATAAATACAAGGGATGGGGAAAAAGTAGCAAGAGCAGATGGAAATTGCAGCGAAGATGTGGCAAACAGCATGAAGGACAGGTGGTATTCATGCAAGAAATGACACGTGTTCTCTAGAGTCCCATTTATTTTTGAAACTATATAATCCATCTTGCTATGTTCAAAATTTTCGTTCTTTCCAGTAGTCCTACTTTGCATGTTTTCTCTCTTCAATATATTATTTGTTCAATGTATATTTTGAACTGGTTAGTATATGTGCCAAGAAAAGAAAAGTTATATGCATAGCAGCAGAAAAATATATGTATGAGAAAAAGATAATTCAAATTAAAAAAAACCACAATTTCTTGACATTCAACGTAGTTGAAAATAATAATTTAGGAGCACATAAATATAAAAGGAGATAAAAAAATAGTGTTATTTGGAATATATCAAAAAATAATAGTTTGTTACATATCCCTGGAAATTTAAATGTGTTTGTCATGTAGACTGGCATTGGGGCTCCGGCGGACCCAACAGAAAAAGATATGCATGAGAAAAAAAAAATTCGAATCAAATAAACTGAATGTCTTGAAATTCAACATAATTGAAGATAAAAAATTAGGAGCACATAAATATAAAAGGAGATAAAAAATAGTTTTATTTGGAATATATCAAAAAATAATAGTTTGTTACATATTCCTGGAAATTTAAATGAGTTTGTCATATAGACTGGAATTGGGGCTTCCATGGACCATAAGATAAATATGTACAAGAAATAGGATCGTGGAAAGAAGAAGTGGGCGACGATAGAGTGCAATACCTGAAGAAAAAAAAGAAATTGGAAGGTATGAGTCTTTGGCTAGAAATTTCTATTCAGAAAAGGTGGAAAAACTAGATTGATAAATAGGGCAGGATGTGATCAGTAGAGACTTATAGCGATGGTACATATCAACCTTTTTGCTATTTTCTTTCTTAGGTATTTTTCTGTTGGCTTTCGTCGACGACCTGCTTCAACTCCGTTTCAACGAATTCTTCAATGTAGCTTCTCAAGGGGGCGACGTTGACCTCATTTTGGATTTTTATGTTAAAAATTTTATTTTCTAATTCTCTTAGATCAATAGAAAGATTACGCAGAGCTTGATCAATGTCTCGATTCTGTATCGAATAGTTGACTAGCCAGTTGGCCACAACATCTTCACCATATTCAAGAATGTTGTAGAAATTTTCTAAATACAATGCCTTAAAAATATGAACTTGTTTATCGAAGGCTTCCTTGGTTAACGTCAACGAGTTGATTATTAACTTGGGGTCTTGGAACTCGTTGGTCCTTCCAGCTAAGTCTATTTTGGTCATCTTTGTAAATATTTTTTCTTTCTTTGATATGGCTTGCTCACATGATTGGACAATGAGATACATGTTCTTCACCTTCTCTTTCCAACATGTTTCTAATTGAGTGATCCAGATTTTGGAGGGGATATCATGTTGTCTTCTTGGCCAAGAATTTAGCAATTGTAATTGAATCTCATGTTGATAACTAAGTAATGAATGTCGTTTCTTCTGGTTGGTTTTTTGGTTTCTACATTTGAGTTTTGAGTGATCCGTCAGGATTTTTCGAATGACTTATGGTTGAGTTTTTATTTGCATGCATTAATTAACCATTGAGAAACTTAGCAAAAGAACGAGAAAAAAAAAAGAAATTATACAGCCATTAACATATTTGCAGATCAGAAATGAAATGAAAAACAACAAACCATAATACACAGGTTGATAACGGAGTTCGGCATAACTTTGCCTACGTCTCCGGGGCTTTTCTCTGTGGGGGAGGCTTCTTTATTTCTGTTTGAAAGCTCAATAGTACATCTTTACAATGCCGAATGGATTCTAGATTGAACTGGTCATATTCTCCCAGATCTCTCGAACCATGCACAAAAAACAGCACCTGAAACGGATGTCCGGAGCTCTCAGAAACGGTCCGACAGCATCTCCTCCTCAATGGCTTCCCTACCTCAAACTGGCTCTGACTTGGCTTTGCCTCAGCATCTCTGCTTTAAATGCTCTCAAAAGCTATCCCCATGGCCTCAAAATGGCCTTGGTTAAATAATGGGGAAGTTGGTTATCCATCTCCAACTTCCTCCACGAATTTAGGCTCTAAAAATGCCCAATAACTCCCAAAAATGAGTTAATTACATTAAAAATGGGCTAACAATGATTAAAAACCCAAAATTGGTTGAAAAACCACTTTTAAACTATATAATATGGTTAAATACTGGGCGCAGCCCCTTCACTGGGCGCGCGGACCTAAATTAAGGTCATATGGGCATCATAGGGCCAAGCACTAGCCCTTGGGCTAAGCGCTGGCACCTCGGCGCTAGCTCCCGGTCGCATTGGATAAAGACATATGGTCGTGGCTTAATCCTTAACCATTCAAACCATTAACAAAACGCGCGCCATTTATCCGCGCTCCTGGTCACAATACAATGGTCATATGTAATATAACCGATGGTCGGGGCTAAGCCCCGGCCCGACCCCCCCACCGAATAACACATAACCCTAATTTAAATAGAGGTTTTTCCACTTCCATAACAAGTGACACCCAGTGGCTCGTTGGTCGGAGCCCTATTGCGAAGGAGCTATGGTGGAGGAGGTTGCTGGTTCGAATCCGGTCGACACAAAATATTTTTAATAAACCATACTAATAAACCAATACCTGGGTGCCACGTCGCAGCCGCTGATTGGGCCACGTGGCACCCAATCATTCGACCAAATGATTGCCACGTGTCAACTGATGATTCGTTGATGCCAACCAATAATCGCTTGCCATGTCATCACATGTCGTACACCCAGTCAGCCTTGCCACGTCATCGCCATGTCGAAAGCTGTACTGTCCAGTCATCACCACGTCATCTGCTGACGTCATCCATGCCATGTCACTTGTCGTACGATGCTGACGTCATCCTGTGCCACGTGTCACCCTTCCAGTGGTGACACGTGTCACCTCGGGATTGGTCCAACCGTACGCCCAAAATGCCAAAACTGTCTGACACGTATCACTGCCAGAAGCTGCCACGTGTCCTGTACAGACCTACCACGTGTCATCGTATGGACCTGCCACGTGTCCTGTACGGACTGACACGTGTCCTGTACGGACTGTACGGACAGGTACAATCAGCATCCAAAAATTTTGCATGTTTGGCTTGGCGAACAGAATGCAATATCTTCTTCATACGGACTCTGTTTGACAAAGTAAATATACCACCGAAATCAGGAAAACGAGACAGACGCAATGGTGTTGGTTTTGTCGGATTCCGAGCACTTTCATTTTTGAGCATTTTTCATGCCCTGTCAGGCTTCTTAATCCGATTTCGGATCACACCTCCCCACAATAAGACCTTTTGGTCCCCAAAAGGTTACTGATTAGTCAACAAGCTCGGGATAGGCCACCCGACTTGCTCTCTGTCTCTGAACTCTGTCATGTGCACCTATCTCATCAAGATCAACTGTAACATAATCATGACAACTGACAGTATATTGTTAGCCATTGCAACCCTGTTACATCTTACTGAAGCTACTATCATCCATTTAGAAAACATTTCTAATGACAACATCAAAAAGATGACTACAAATGAACTGATATACTTTAGATATCTGCACGACATGAGCTTATCTTGAAGCAACCTATGATTGATTTTCCATTCAACAACCATATCTTGTTCTTGCTTAAGATCAATTACTTCATTTGAAACAACTACATTCGTTAACTATTCCCCTGTTTGAAGTGTTTTATTTTCTTTAACACGATAAGCATCAACCACATAATCATGACCTGCTTTAGTGAACTGGTATTGATTCTTTGTTCTGTAGAAGATTGCCTTACGATCAAACAAGTATGGACTACCTAAGATCATTCCACATTCTTTTAACGACACAACATCACAAGTTACTTCGTCCACATACTTAGATGAAATTGCAAATTTGATTGTGCACTGTTTTGTTATGTGCATTTGATGATGATTGCTTATCCATTTAAGTGT
>ML780263.1:712482-728763 GCA_009831015.1 Picea engelmannii | reverse complement strand
GGTTAACATGCAAAACTCAAATCCAAACGTCAACTAGCTCTGATACCACTTGATCCGTCAGGATTTTTCGAATGACTTATGGTTGAGTTTTTATTTGCATGCATTAATTAACCATTGAGAAACTTAGCGAAAGAACGAGAAAAAAAAAAAATTATACAGCCATTAACATATTTACAGATCTGAAATGCAATGAAAAACAACAAACCATAATACATAGGTTGATAACGGAGTTCGACACAACTTTGCCTACGTCTCCGAGCCTTTTCTCTGTGGGGGAGGCTTCTTTATTTCTATTTGAAAGATCAATAGTACATCTTTACAATGCTGAATGGATTCTATACTGATTTGGTCATGTTCGCCTAGATCTCTGGAACCATGCACAAAAAACAACACCTGAAACGGATGTCTGGAGCTCTCAGAAACGGTCCGACAACATCTCCTCCTCAACGGCTTCCCTACCTCAAACTGACTCTGACTTGGCTTTGCCTCATCATCTCTGCTCTAAATTCTCTCAAAACCTGTCCCCATGGCCTCAAAATGACCTTGGTTAAATAGTGGGGAAGTTGGTTATCCATCTCCAACTTCCTCCACGAATTTAGGCTCTAAAAATGCCCACTAACTCCCAAAAATGAGTTAATTACATTAAAAATGGGCTAACAATGATTAAAAACCCAAAATTGGTTGAAAAACCACTTTTAAACTATATAATATGGTTAAATACTGGGCGCAGCCCCCTTCACTGGGCGCGCGCACCTAAATTAAGGTCATATGGGCATCATAGGGCCAAGCGCTAGCCATTGGGATAAGCGCTGGCCCCTCGACACTAGCTCCCGGTTGCATTGGATAAAGACATATGGTCGTGGCTTAATCCTTAACCGTTCAAACCGTTAACAAAATGCACGCCATTTATCCGCGCTCCTGGTCACAATACAATGGTCATATGTAATATAACCGGGGGTCGAGGCTAAGCCCCGGCCCGACCCCCCCGCCGAACAACACATAACCCTAATTTAAATAGAGGTTTTGCCACTTCCATAACAAGTGACACCCGGTGGCCCGTTGGTCGGAGCCCTGTTGCGAAGGCGCTATGGTGGAGGAGGTCGTCGGTTCGAATCCGGTCGACACAAAATATTTTTAATAAACCAAACCAATAAACCAATACCTGGGTTCCACGTGGCAGCCACTAATTGGGCCACGTGGCACCCAATCATTTGACCAAATGATTTCCACATGTCAACTGATGATTTGTCGATGCCAACCAATAATCGTTTGCCATGTCATCACATGTCGTACACCCAGTCAGCCTTGCCACATCATCACCACGTCGAAAGACGTACTGTCCAGTCATCGCCACGTCATCCGTGCCACGTCACTTGTCATACGATGCTGACATCATCCCGTGCCACGTGTCACCCTTCCAGTGGTGACACGTGTCACCTCGGGATTGGTCCAACCGTACGCCCAAAACGCCAAAACTGCCTGACACGAGTCATTGTCGGAAGCTGCCACGTGTCCTATACGGACCTGCCACGTGTCATCGTACGGACCTACCATGTGTCCTGTATGGACTGACACGTGTCTTGTATGGACTGTACGGACAGATACAGTCAGCATCCAAATTTTTTCCCTGTTTGGCTTGGCGAACAGAATGCGATATCTTCTTCATACGGACTCCGTTTGACAAAGTAAATATACCACCGGAATCAGGAAAACGAGACAGACGCAATGGTGTTGGTTTCGTCGGATTCCGAGCACTTTCATTTTTGAGCATTTTTCATGCCCTGTCAGGCTTCTGAATCCGATTTCGAATCATTGAGTTTTTAAGTAAATTTATGAGGCATATTGTATGGCTTTGGAATTTCTAGTTTACTATTTACATAGAGAAACAATTTAACAATTTAAAGCATGGTCATCATTGATTATCGTTCTTCAGATGGGGTGACATCTAGCCAATTCCCCAGATGGGGTGACATCTAGCCAAAGAAAAAAAGTTGGCGCATATGCAGCTAGGGGAATTATTACCCCCATCCAACACCCTTACCCCGACACCATTTCAATGATGGGCCTTAACACTACATTTATGGTAGTTTGTTGCGCTACCCCTGGGAATTTAATGACTATGCATGCGAACCAGCTCTAGAGTACTGAAGCGGGTACTCATTCTCGGGCTAATGTCACTTCGGCTTTCATAGCGCTCCCCACTAGCATTCAACCAACCGCTATGAAGGTAAGAGCTCCTCGGAATTTTGTCATTTACCATTTTCAGTTGGCTCTCTAGTTCTCTCTGTCGCATGTCTATTCCTGTTGTGGACCTTTTCCCATCGCCTCCTTGCCACTGTTGGTCACCTCTCTCAGCCTCCTTTTCACCAGCATGACTCCTCTAGCTTGGTTTTTGTTGCTCCATTTTCGTTGCTATCCTTCAATTATGCCCAGAGAGCACGGAAAACCCAAAATGGGGCCATTGTATTACAGTTTCATCATGAGGTGCAGTCGCCCTGACCCTTCACAGCCTTCCCCCCCTCGACCAGCTCCCTTGGAAGAGGTCAGATTTGGACTGAGACTCCCCCACCCTCCCCTCATGCCCAGAACTTGGCTCCACCCCTTTCTAAAAATATGCATGATACAGGAAGTTGCTCGGTGGAAGAATAAATTCCTCCTCTTAAGCTACAACCCTTGGAAGCCCCACTCGATCCTAGCATCATCACCAGACTCTAAGCCTGACCTATGGAGCAAGGAAGTTGCTTGGTGGAGGGAGAAATCCCCCCCAACTAGCTTGCAGAGTGGATTGCCAAGAACTCTAGCCTTGGGAGGGATAGGGAAGAAACTCCACCGACAGATTTTAATATGGATCCAACTCTTCATGCGGAAGTGGATGTGAAAATTGAGCATCATATCCCTACTCCTCATCGCTTTTCGGACAACCACCTGCAACGAATATTTGATATGCTGCAAAATCTGGAGGATCAAACTCAGAATCAATGCACTCTCAGTCGACGCATGGACCTCTTGTTCGATGCCTTGTCAGATGTTCTGGAGAAAACTCATTGTCCGACCTACGGAAAAAGGTTCATATTTACCTACAACACCGATGGACGCCCAAGTTTACCAAATTTCTAACTTCTCTCTGTTTACATCTCAAGATTCGACTACATCTTTTTTCAATTTTATTAAATTTTATGATCTATAACTACAACCATAATGGCCATGTTCTGTGGTGCATGACACCTGACAAGTCTCATGTAAATAATATGAACTCTGAAAAATTCTGTTATTATTTCCAAATGTTTCTTCTAGCCTCTCAAGCAAAGAACTGTGTATTTTTTTTTCCTAAGCTCTCAAGGTAATATAATTTTCTCTTCTATTTAAAAAAAAATCATCGATTACGGTCGATTAATTATACAGCCGGAGTAAAATAGTAAAGAAAATCTGACTTATGAATCTCGTCGATATCATAAGCGAAGCGTTTATGGATCACTGAACCATGTTTTGTATAAATATATTGTACAACAAAGATTTAAACAAATATTTACTAAGTATTTGTTGTAACCTTCATAGAAACTTTTTACAGATTTTAGCAAAGTTAACAACGATTAAAAAATTTAAACTAATTCAATATATTTTCTTAAAAGTTCAAGAACACAAAATAAAAATTCAAAATTTTCCATATATTTCTACTGCCAGGCTAAAGGTAGCCAGCTAGGTGTAGATAATAACTACCTATTTAAAGGATATTAGATATAACTAGTTATTTAAAATCTAAATACCATTATGCATACCTTTTAATTAAGCAGAAAGGCGTATACCTATTGACAATGGGGAGATTTAATAGTGCTTAATAAGTTTTCTATGGACATGATTAAATATGGCTGGAATATTCTTAGTAGTCACACAAAATAAATGGCTATGATTTCAATCATTAACTCCCTAGCTATTATAAAGACATCCCTTTATGTGTTTATTTTTTTACTTTTACCTAATCATATTTAAAAATTACTTTGATAGCTAAATGATTGCCACCTAGATTAACATAAATTAAAATATTACACTAGATAAATGAAGCCCAACTGTTTATTTGTTAATCAATAATAAAATTTAATATATTCTTTTAAGGATTCTTTTCATCTTTTCAATCTTTCGGCGTTGATCAGCCACAATCATGTGGCTGTGCTAGTATAGATATCCTACTCTCATTTTTTAAATGTTGTGGTTAATATTTTGAAAAAATTAAATATTATTACACCCAAAGGCATATATCTATTGGAGATGGGCACAATTAATCACCTTTTAATCTAAAATTCTAATCTGATGGTTAACAATTAAAGATGTTGGCATATTCTTAATCGTCCTCCCAAATCAATGAATGTGATTTACTCTTCATAACTTCATTGTATTTTTGAATGCATCAGTTAATCTATTTACTTTTTAATATTTACCTGATAATATTAAGAAATTACTGTACCACCATATGATTGCCACGTTTAACTGATTAACCTTTGGAATTACCACATTTGAAATTAACTTTTAGATTTTCTTAGCTCTATGTGCGTTTCAACTATCCGAGAAGAAACTTTCGCATTTCGACGTTCACTAACCACTTTGCAGCTATGCTAGTTATACATACTTTTAATATAGATAATATATTTTTTTTTAATATAAATATTAAAAAATATATACATACATTTAATATACCTTATTTTTTATTAAAAAAAATATCAAAAAACCATATAAGATTACAAAGAATAAATGTGAATATTTACTGTAAAGGGTGATTGCTCACCATGCTGAATGATAAAGTATTATATTATCTGTGGAATTAATTAATATATATAACACTTTAAATTCATGAAATTGTGACTAAATTCAACATGAAAATTCACCAGACCATTTTTCAATTCAAAACGCTGTCATTCATGACACTTCAACTTTTATGCTAAGAAGTGTGATTACGAGAGCATTAAAATGTCTAATTCTAAAGCCTGAAGTGTAAATTTGAAGAAGCTTGTGAAATAGGAGAATAATAGCATGGCCATTGCCAATGTTGCAATAGTCATAGGTCATTTATTTTGTGTACAAGTGACCATTGAATCTATTTGCTGAATGACACAAATCCATTTTTATAACATCGTCTAATAGATCCCGAACCAGATTCAAATTAAAGTGAGATCATATAAAATCTATGTGGTGAATGACACAGATTTAATTTTTTACTATTGTCTTATTCATTCCAAACCAGAATTAAATTAAAATGTTATCATGTGAAGCAGACTAAGATTGAATTCTATTTTGATCTGCGTTTGCACTTAAAAAGAGAGAAGGCACCCACTAACCATGAGAAAAACAAGCCAACCAATCTCTTTATTTAAATAGAAAGGAGAAACTGATGCAAGGAAAATACAGATGCCACTACATTCAAATTGATGGAAAACCAGCCCACCACTCTCTTTAAACTAAGCCCAATTTAAATACAAAGGGAAAAATAAAGAAAGCAAAATACATATGCCACTATAGTCAAATTGATGACGAGGAGATGGAATGAAAACGAAGTCACCTCGCAAAGTGAGCCAAGCAAAGTGAGCCATTTCTGCAACGATTTTGAATACTGCTTTTAATTAAATTGCTTACCCATGACCATGGCTTAGATGTGAAAATCCATCCACATATCACTGAGAAACCTATCCCACCAGTATTTATTTCCCATCCTCTTTTCCATGTGTTTATGGCGCTGCTCAGCGACCGACTCTTTCAATATCTCTACATCCTTCTCTCCTTCCAGTGTTCGAACTGTCGACCATGCTTCGCTACCTTCCTCTTCCATAGATTTGAGTATTAAAGGACTACTATATACATGCACTTCCCTCAGATTCTGTAAATTTTGGAGCCCTGGAGGAAGGGTCTTCACTTTGAGGCAAACCACCAGCCCCAACCTCTTTAACAGAGGCATAGCCCCCGGACTTATTGGAGGAAAAACTTCCAGCACCCTAGTTTGATCCAACCAAAAGCTTTCCAGCCTTGGAAACGCACCCTCCTCGCCATAGGCATCGGGCAACTCTTTTAAGAACCACGATCCAATTATATCCAGTCTCCTCAACCATTCAAGCTTCTCCAGCCCTACAGGAACCTCCTCCAGTTTGGTACAAGACTTTAGTATTAGACAACTTAACTGCTGGAAACCACATATCCATGACGGGATTTTAACTAATACGTTGGACTGCACAACCAGAGTGCCTAGCTCTGCCATACTTTTCATGTCCTCTGGTAACACCTCCATCTGCAGCATCCGCAGGATAAGCGTTCTCATCTCTACCATATTACCCACTATGCCCTCTGTAAATGGCTGCCCCCAGTCCTCCAGTGCCAACCATTTGAGGTGCTTCAGACTGTGCAAATC
The DNA here is from genome assembly GCA_009831015.1 of Picea engelmannii. Classification (NCBI taxonomy): domain Eukaryota; kingdom Viridiplantae; phylum Streptophyta; class Pinopsida; order Pinales; family Pinaceae; genus Picea; species Picea engelmannii. Next base: position 722,375 of record ML780263.1, on the reverse strand, counting down.
ATTGAAGCGAGCAGCTCTTTTGTACTCTGCACGACCTCCCGTCAGATCACACAGAGCTTTTCTGGGCTGTGGTGTTGGCTGCCAAGCTTTCCAGCACTTTTCCATTTTCAGATACTGCAGCGATGTGAGCGTTGAGATCCCACAAGGAATGCATTTCACCCCTTGACAGAAACTCAGATCCAAATATATCAAACCTGTCATTTTATGTAACCCATAAGGCAACTCACTCAGCTGGCCGCAGTGGGACAAATCCAGTATCTGGAGTTTCTTCAAACGTGTTATTGAATCGGGCAGTTTCGTTATCGGCGCTCGTGCTAGACGAAGGAACACCAATTGCTTCAACTCTCCAAAGCTATCAGGCAATGCTTTGATGGAAGTTCCTCCCAAATCCAGGACTCTAATAGATGTGAGAGTCCTCATAACCCTCGACGGAATATCCTCTAGAGATTTGCTCTCAGACAACAACATCGCCCGGACATCCTGACCTTTGAATTCATCAGGGATTGACTTAAATTTGTTCTCCATCAGAGAAATCCTGCCTTTGCCTATGCAATCTTTCAAAGGGAATACCTCCAAAGCTTTGCCCGCTCTGAAGCAGCAATTTTCTTCCTTCTCGGCAATTTGCAGTGCCAGATCGTGTAACACATCGTGCATAGAGCAGGCCACTACCTGTCCGTCAGCGTCCTTAATGCTAGCTTCGATCAGACATCGATCCAGTAAAAAGTTGGCGTGGGACCTTCCAATTTCTAATGGATCTTTACCTTCTTCCGTCGGAAGGAGGCCCTCTCCTATCCACAAGTTTATCACATCCTCCATATACATATCCTCATCCTCTTTGAAAGCTCCGATGTAGAGAAAGCAAAGCTGCAAAGCAAAAAGTTGCGGGGTGCACAGAGCATCGTAACTCAATCTCAATCGATTATAGAGTTTCTTCTCTACTTGAGGATCGAGTTTATCCGCATTTCGGAGTTTTTCTAATGCCACCCGCCACTCAGCCGGGGCAGTGATGCCCGCCATGGCTGCTCCAATTACTTTGAGAGCAAGCGGCAGCCGATCGCACTCTGCACAGACATCCCGGGCAATCTTTTCGGTTAACCCAGATGGATTATCTGGAAACGCGTGAAAGCAGAAGAGCCTCCAGCTCTCCTCTGGAGATAGATAATCCATGCTAATCGGGTTGCTCACCCTCATCTTTGAAAGCACTCTTCGATCTCTTGTCGATACAACGATCTTGGAGCCACCATGGACAGGATCGTCTGGTACGCCCAACATCTCCAGCAGAGTTTCACTGTCATCCCAGATATCATCTAAAAACAGCAAAAATCTCCTGCTGCTCATTTTTTCGTGAATCCATCGCCGAATATCCGCCTCGCCCCATCTAACATCAAAACCCGCATTTATATGGAGGCTTATCTGCCTCCCAAGATCGTTGCGGAGATTTATGATTGACAAATTATGGGTAACTGTCAACCAGAGAATCAGATCTTTCTCATAGTGTTGCTGCACTTCCTTGTCATTAAGGGCTCTCTTGAGGAGCAGAGTTTTTCCAGCTCCACCCATGCCGTAAACACCTACTCTGGATGGGGTAGAGGCTGCTATTTCGTTGCCATCCATTAGCAGACTTTTAAGGTTTACGAATAGCTCATCCTGTCCGACGATGCACGGCTCTTGAATCGGCTGCTGCCTGTAACTTGCAAGGCTCGGCTGGCTTGTTGAAGGAATTGAATATTGGTTCTGAGTAGCCTCCTGGCTCTGCAACATAGTAGTCAGATCAGAATGGAGCTGATAAGTGAATCCTATCAAAGGCAACTTTTCGAGATGACCATGCAAGCTGTCAATACACTTCCTGATCTTCTTACTCAAAATATATCTAGACACCAAATTGTATGCTGGAACTTGGCACTTCTGCACTATTTCTCTTGCATCTTCCAGGATGCTGTTCAATGTTTTGAGCCAGTTGTTCACTGTAACGGGCTCAATATTCTTAACTGAATCACTCTGAGACTGCCGAATAGCTATTCGATATTGTTGAATTTCCATGTTTACAGGTTGAATCTCCTTAACTATTTTTTCCAAACGCGTAAGCTCTTCTCTACAACAAACAGCAATCATAACCTCTTTCTCTATTCCTTTAATCAACCTGTCAATAACAACGCCTATCAATCCCGAGATAAATCCAGGATCTCCCATATTTTCTCAGTGATCTAATCCACCTACTGCAATAAGGTAGTGCTGAAAATGAAATAGGTATTGCTGAATATGAAGCAGGAATACGTGAATGTAACTCTGACGATTCATAAAGTCGAGGGATGAGAATTCTTGTGCAAGAATATTTTTTAGCGGGATATCAACAACTTCTTAGTCCCTATTCAGAAAAAATAAAAATAAAAAAGTCTTTATCAAATCGAACACATAGTCATCAAACAGTTTTAAGGACAACCGAAAAAGCATGACCACGAAATGACCGACATATACTTTATTTCACAGAAAAATTTTATATTATCAAATTTAATTTGGTAGTACGGATTTCATAATTAATGAAAATTTTATGTTATCAAATTTAAAATGGAAGTACAGAGTTCATAATTAATTCAGAACAATTCAATTATTAAGAATAAAAGCAGACATGATTATTAAATGTATTTTCATCCATTTAATTTTTATTTATTTATTTTAGTTTTAAAATAAAAATATTTATTAACATAGTAAAGTACTTCTATATATGTAAACCTGTAATTAAAATAGAGAATAGTATAATTAACATAAAATAAAATCACATAACAAAAATCACTTACTAGTATGATTTTTATTTTTCCAAACAACAATGAAAACTAGTTAGGTAGAATAATGATTCAGGTGGATATTGGTGGCCACCCACCTATTTCAGCTGGTTTTTCTTGACAGTTTTTAGTTCAACACGTCATTTTGTACCTCTTTGTAATTGTGGGTTCTACACTTTCGGGGATGTCTAAAGCCCTACAAATATTCCAAGTGGAGACTAGTGGCCTTCCACCTAATCCACCTGGCTTATTTTGGACATCTTTCTGTACTTTTAGGGCCATAAACAATATTTTTTTGGCTTGCCACAGTCAAATTGCAGACAGAGTTGGAGTTTGATGGCATAATGTGTAGTTCTCGAGAAAACCTTTCCAACGGGCTATCACGCGCCTAAAATAAAGGTTGTATGCAAAAGTTACGAACCCAAGAAGTTGAGGTACCAACTTACCCATCCGGGCCCACATAACTTTTGGCGTTTCATCTCCTAGGGTTAGGTTTTTGGATGTCTAGGGTTTTGACATTCATGAGTAATGTTAAAAGGGCCTTTGGAGCCTCATTGTAATGATTCTGCTCAGGTGGATGCACATAGCAACCACGTCTCTTCTCAGAGATAGCTACCACCATTCGAGCAAGTTTTTCAATTCTGCAATTTTACAGTTTCAGCCTATTTTATTCATTCAATAGAAGTTATTGTTCACTGGATATCTGTTGTTGTTCTTTGTATCTTTGTGTTATTGTATTCATTCTATTATTCCTTTCATTCCGCTCATAAATCTGGATCAGGGGTATCAGAGTGGTCGACTTTTCATTTATTTTTCTTCGTGCATGTCCCCCACAAGATCTGGGTACAAGAAGTTGGGACTTGAACCAGTCGAGCCTTTGCAAGATTAGCCACGCCGAGCGTGACAACAACCCATGGGGGACGAGAAGAAAGATGATGGAGCAGGAAATCCTTTTAAAATGTTGCTCAAGGAAGCCCTTGCGCGACAAAGGAACGAAATGATGGACAACTTTGCACATATCCTTCGACGACTGGCCACAGGAGACGCATCTTCATCAAGCGGCTATGCAACCCCCATCAAGGTATAAGCAAATTATGATATTCCATTATTTGAAGGATTGATAGATGCAAATGTTGTAGATGAATGGTTGAATTTTCTCAAAGGGTATTTTTCGGTCCACAATTTTTTCAATGGGGAAAAGATTACTTTTGCACTCCTCAAGGTCGTCCCCCATGTTAAGGACTGGTGGGATACTTACTTTGATCAAACGACCATAGAGGAATCTGCAATATTTGTGGTCGCCCCCACATGGGATTCCTTCAGGAATGTCATTAAAGAACAATACTACCTTGTTGGAAGCTACGAGGACCAATACACAAGATGGACCACGCTGCGTTGGGAAAGGGACCATACAATACCAGATTTCACCAATATTTTCCATACCATGCGCACTAAACTAGGTATCAAAGACTCTGAACGATATCTGGTGCTCAAATACCATGGTTGTCTGCATAGATACATTTAAACATAAATGGAGTTTCTGGACATCGCATCATTAGGTGCGAATTATAGATATGCTCTCAAGATCGAGCATAAATTTAAGCAGAAAAGGCGAGATTTTGGATCTGCAAAGTCCTCACAGCCGAAGCAGGGCAAAGGCAGTCCTAACCCACAAAACAAGGGACATGGAAAAGATGGTCGCTATTAGGACAACCAGTCCAAGCCGCAATCCAAGAAGGGTAATGACAGGTCGAAGAAGGACATGGGAAAATGGTGTGAATACCATAAAATTCCTTAGCACAACATCGAAGAATGTCGCTCCAAGTAGTCACTGGTGGTCGAGCTGAAAGCTTCCGAGTCAGAGGCAGATTCTGACTCTGATTCAAATCCATAAAGTGGGAAGCAGATCATCGATGTCGAACCTAGTGCAATTGTTGCTACCACCAAAGCCCAACCAAGTGAACTAGAAAAACCAGAGGAGGGGAACACCTCTTTCACTCACAGATGTGGGCAAAGGGGACTCCGTTGCATTTCATTTTTGATAGCGGCAGTGAGAAGAACTTGATTTTAGCAGAGGTCGTCAAGTGGCTGGACCTGTCGATAACACCGCACCCGCATCCCTACAACATCGGTTGGTTTCTCCAAGGACAAGATATTCGCGTCAGCCAACAGTGGCGTCTTCCCTACAACATCAAGCCCTTCAAAGACGAGGTATTGTGTGATATTGCTTCCCTTGAAGTTTGTGATCTTCTTTTAGGCCAGCCATATTTGTGGAAGCGGCATGTTGTGTATGAGTCTAGACCCCGCAATGTTATTATTAGTTTGGGTAGGCAATTGTACAAGATACCAAAGGTAGCACTGCCTACCGTTATTTCTTTAATCTTTGCTAAGTAATGCAGTAAGGTCATTTCACAAACCGAGAAGTTCTTCTTCTTTGTGGTCTATGCTCACAGTTAGCAGAAGGTCGTCGGCACATCTGTGACCTCTACATAGAGCCTCTCTTTGTAGCAACACCAAGTGGATGAAATCGTGGAAGAGTACAGAGACATCTTTTCCTCACCCACCAGGGTACCGATGCACTGCCAAGTCAAGCATCCAATTGATCTAACCCCCAATGCACCGCTTCCTAATGGACTAGTCTATCGTCGCTCGCTGATGGAAAATGACGAAATCAAGCACCAGATCCAAGAGTTGCTTCAAAATGGGGCACATTCGACCCAACTCCTCCCCTTGCGGAAGCTCGATTGTGTTGGTGCAGAAGAAAGATGGGACCTGGCGGCTCTACATTGATTACAGAGCCTTAAACAAAATCATAGTCAGGAACAGGTAACCAATTCCCCAGATTGATGACCTTCTTGACCAACTCAAGGGGGGAAAGTTCTTCAACAAGATTGACCTAAATTATGGCTACCACCAGGTTCCTATCAAACCAACTCATTTATGGAAGACAACTTTCAAATCTAAATAAGGTCTCTTTCAATGGATGGTCATTCCCTTTGGCTTAACAAATGCACCAAAAAATTTCATAAGATTGATGGATGATGTATTGAGACCCTTCATCAACTCTTTTGTGGTGGTATATCTGGATGAAATCCTCATCTTCAACAAAACTTGGGAGGAGCACATGCAACATATTCAACAAGTTTTGGGCACTATGCGACAACACAAGCTATATGCCAACTTGGAAAAATGCTCCTTTGGCATGAACACGGTCCAATACTTGGGCTACATTGTTGATGAGCATGGGGTACATGTGGATCCATCTAAGATCCAAGTCATTCGTGACTCGCCAACCCCAACCACACTAACCGAGCTTCGGAGCTTCTTGGGACTTGTCAACTTCTATCGAAGGTTTATGTTGGGATTCTCCCATATTGCACGGGCCCTCAGCCAAGTAACCAAGGGTAGTGGAAAGGAAAATTTCGCATGGGGGTAGGCACAACAACAAGCATTTGATGATCTGAAGCATCACTTGTGCTCAGCTCTAGTACTCTCCTTACATGATTTGCAACAACCGTTCAAGATTGAGACTCATGCCTGTGACTATGTTGTAGGCACAGTCCTCACTTGACATGGTCATCCAGTAGCATACCATAGTGAGACACTCTCAGATACTATCCGGAAATACCCTACCTATGACAAAGAAATGTACTCCATTGTGCAATCTTGTCATCAATGGAAGCATTACATTCTGGGAAAGGAAACAACCATCCACACTGATCACAAGCCTCTGCAGTTCATACATACACAGGGGAAATTCCAGAACAACCACCGTCAAAAGTGGTCTACATACCTACAATAGTTCCATATCAACATCAAGTATAAGATAGGGAGCACCAATCATGTCGATGACTGCCTCAGTCACCCTCTCGTTGCTGCACTCACCACAATGCTCCATTCCTATGGGCATGAGGCATCTGAGTGCCCCCAACTTTATCAGCGTGGCCCTGACTTTTCCACCACCTATCATCTCTCGGGTACATGAGTGATTGCCACCAATTTTCACATCCAGGATGGATTGTTATGCTATCTGTGCCACCTCTCTGTTCCCACAAGAGAGCGTGCAAAGATGATTTGGGAGGCTCACTACAGTTGGATGGTGGGACATTTTGGCCTAGAGAAAACTGTGGCCATTCTACAGAAACATTTTTATTGGCCAAAACTTCAACTAGATGTTAACAAGTATATCAGATCTTGCACTGCCTATGCTATTGCCAAGCCAACTATCAAGAAGAAAGTCTTATACACCCCTCTTCCTACTCCCAAGAGGCCTTGGGAATCCATCTCGATGGATTTCATGTTTGGCCTTTCGTCCACCAAATACGATAATGATTGTGTATATTTGGTGTTTGATCGGTTTTCGAAGATGGCCATTATCACAGCCTGCAAGAAGAGCATCACAGAAGAAGATACTACCAAGCTCTTCTTCGAACGAGTCTGGGTCCATTTTAGGATACCACAGACCATCACCTCAGATTGGGACAGTAGGTTCCTCAACACATTTTTTTCGAGTCTCTGGTCAATGTTAGACACCAAGCTCACTAAATCCATTGCTTTCCATCCCCAAACCGATGGCCAGACAGAGGTCGTCAATCGGATGATTGTGCACATCCTATGCATGTACAACTCTAAGAATACACATACATGGGATGAGAGTCTTCCCTATGTTCAACACAATTACAATAGGGCTCTCCATAGCTCCACTGACCATAGCCCATTTCAGGTGGGGTTGGGATTCCAATCCTTGGGTTCCATTGATGTTGCACTACCTCTTGCAACCACATAGGAAGAATCTTCCCATGTTCAGTCTGAGGTTGACAAATCCACTAGATTCATTGAGCGGATTAAGCACATCCACCAACAGGTCCAAGAGATTTTGCAGAAAGCCAATGCTAAGTACAAACAATGCCATGATCAATACCAGGTACCGCACCAGTTTCAAGTGGGAGACAAGGTCTGGTTACATTTTCATAAAGAGTGCCTTACATGGCCCCATCAGAAGCTCAACCCACTTCGCTATGGGCCTTACACTATCACCAAGGTTGTGGGTAGAAATGCTTTTGAGCTCAACACTCCATCCTTCCTCGATTTGCACCTAGTGTTCAATGTGGACCTCCTTCGACCATATTTTCCACCATTATTAGACACCTTAGAGATCGCAGAACAACTGACACCAACATAACTCAACCCTGACTGCATGGAATAGGAATCCACTGATCATATAGTGGACACACAGGTCAAGGGAACTCGCCAGCAGAAGATCCATCTTTATCGGGTTGTTAAGGCAAGGCAACTCCTACACCAAGGCAAGTGGCTCACCCAGGGCCAAATTCAGCAAAAGTTTCCTCACCTGATGGGGGAACTCAATGCAATGGAGACCATTGCTACCTAAGGAGGGAGGATTGATCCAAGTGGATATTGGTGGCCACCCACCTATTCCAACTGGCTCCTCTTGACATTTTTTAGTTCATCACTTTCTTCTGTACCTCTTTGTAATTGTGGGTTCTACACTTTCGGGGATGTCTGAATCCCTACAGATCTTTCAGGTGGAGACTGGTGGCCGTGCACCTAATCCAACTGACTTATTTTAAAAGTTTTCATGTCAGCGCATCTTTCTGTACTTCCAGGGTCGTTTTGGGGCCCTAAACAGTGTTTTTTTGGCTTGCCACAGTCAAACTATACACAAAGTCAATTTTTGACGACATAATGTGTAGTTCTCGAGAAGACCCTTCCAACAGGCTATCACGCGCATAAAACGAAGTTCATATGCAAAAGTTACAACCCTGGGAAGTTGACGTACCAACTTACCCATCAGGGCCCACATAACTTTTGGCATTTCATCTCTCAGGGTTAGGTTTTTGAATGTCCAGGGTTTTGGCATTCATGAATAATGTTAAAAGGGCCTTTGGATCATAGATAATTTTAATGGCGAAATTCCTCTCATGGGCGAAATTAGAGAGTTTTAAATTTTAATTGGGCGAATTATTTACATAGAGGGGTTTGAGGGGTTTGACTATACATAGCTCCAATTTTAATTTCCAAAAAATATAGTTGAAACCCTTAGTCTGTGGGAATTTGTGAAGGTAGACAAACAAATTCATTTTCACCTTGTAAAATTCGAACTAGATCTTTCTATTCGCCCTTATTTTTTGATAGTGAAAATGCTTCGGAGGTATTTCGCCCTTATTTTCTGGTAATGGAAATGCTTTGGAGATATCTCTCCCTTATTTTCTAGTTCAAAGGTATTTCGTCCTAATTTAATGATGATGGGTGTTTATGATTTTGATTAATGGGGTCTGCTAATTTCGGTTGATGTTGAAATAGAATCCTTTGATTCAACTATATTAAGTAACTCCCCTTCAATATGCTCATGCATTGAACATCTGGTCAATAAGATGGTCATAAAAGAGATAAACGATAAAATTCCAGTTATTTACATGCAAGAACAATCATTCCTGGTTATTTATATAAAAGGATAGTCATTATTGTCAACCCAGAAATCACAGTAATGGCATTTTCATGCTCTTGTTGTTTTGATCAATGTATGTTAATGCTTTTTTGTTTTTAGCTTGAAAAAATATTGATGTTTATATTTAGTGGATATGGTGGGTTTTTAATCCCTCTTTGCACTGCTTTTTATTAAAATGGGTGTTTTTGGACTTGGATCAAAGTTGAAGATGATGGGTGCTCGTGGATTTAGTTTGATATGGGTTTTTTGGTGATTAATTTGAGTTCTTTTGAGATTTTGATCAATGTAGGTATAGGTTTTTGCATTTTTTGATAATTGTTCATCAAGTTGGGTGTTTTTTTATTTCGATGAATGTTGGTTATGATCAGTTTTTGGGATTTTAATTAGGTTTTTTTTCACTAATTATGGATTATTGAAAGTTAGTTTTGTTTTTTATTAATATTTATCACACTAGGGAATTAGCTTTATCTCATGGATGATTGCCTTGTTGCACAATTCCCCCATTGACAACAAGGTGATTACTTGCCAAAGATGAATGAAAGGTTACCAGGAATGAGATTAGTTTAATAGGTGGCCATTTTGATTTCCTCTCTTCCTTCTTTTTCTCCATTTTATATTTTTATCATTCTTTTTGGAAATGACCA
>ML780263.1:622564-670957 GCA_009831015.1 Picea engelmannii | reverse complement strand
TGTATAAGGACCAAATCCCCTTTTGCGGATTGGTCATCGGACAATTATAATGTAAAGAATAAGAAGTCGGCCCCAACAGTTATAATGAAAGGGCCAGATTTAATTAAAGATGGATTTACCCACCCAGTGAGAGAGGTCGGCCCAGCCAGTTGGTGACTCTTTACACGTGCCAGATTAGTATAAATAAGAGGCTAGCGCCTCACTTCTAACACACACTTCACTTGCTCATTCTCTTATGAGGCAAGTTGACATTTCAAGTTGGTGAGAGGAGAAGAAGGGTGGCGCATCTCTTGGAGGAGGATTTTCTGTATTGGTTGAGTTATCTCTTGAACTTTTGATAAGCTATTTATGATAAGGAAGTTTTGCTGGGTTTTCTTCCCCTAGAGGTTTTCCCAGGATAAATGTTGTGTCTATTGTGGATGTATATTTCTCAGTGATCTTGTGCTTAGTATGCTCTTATCTTTATGAAATGCAAAGAACTATAATAATAGCATAAACATTAACAGATTTCCGAGTATTCTTCCATGACCTTATCTACTTGCTTCTCCTGTGTGGAGAGGTTGGCCGCAGAGACCTTGGATGTGGCTGTGATATTTCACTTATTCTGAGAGAAAATCACAAAGAAGACAAACTTTCCCTTCTGAGAGATGAACTTCCTGCATTGCTTAGTAGAGATCAAGGAAATAGCACTAGGTGGGACTGCCTCGGGTATCCTATACAATTTCTTGTTCAAAGTAATAATAACACTACGAGGCCTAGACTCATATACAAAATGACATTACCATAAATAAGGTTTGCCGAAAATAATATCAAAAACTTCGAGAGGAGAAACATCACACAATACCTTGTCTTTGAAGGGATTGATGTCGTACGAGAGTCGACACTGTTGGCTGACGCAGAGATCACTTCCTTGGCGGAGCTATCCAATTGTGTAGGGTTGTGGGTGCATCATTGTTGGTAGGGCCAGTTGCTTGACGACCTTTTTTTAGATGAGGTTCTTTTGCCTACCACTATAAATGATGAAGTTCAACAGGGTTCCTTTTACCCACATTTGTGAATGGAAGAGGCGCTCTCCTTCTTCTGGCTCATCTGGTTTACCAGGCTGGAGCTTGGTGGTAGCAATGGTGGCACTGGGTTCTGTGTCAATGATCCGTCTTCCCCTTTCTGGTTCTGGCTCAGAGTCAAAATCCGCATTTTATTAAGAGGCTTTCACTTTGGCCACCACCGACTGCCTTGAGCAACAGTCAACAGTGTTATGCCAAGGGCTCTTATGGAAGTCACACCACTTCCTAGTATCTTTCTTTGTCTTTTTGGTGTCCTTCTTTGCTTGTGGCTTGGATTGGTTGTCGTGATACTATCCATATTTTCTCTGTCCTTTGTTCTGTGGGTTGGTGTCGCCCTTTACTGGCTTTTGTTGTGAGGGGTTCCCAGGCCCAAATTGCTGCGCCTTTTGTTTGAGCTTCTGCTTGATTTTGATGGCATATCGGTAGGCCACACCCAAGGTTGAGATGTCCATAAATTCCATTTCGATCTAGATGTATCTATACAGAGCACCGCGATACTTGAGCACCAGGTGTCGCTCTGAATCTTTCATACCCAGCTTGGTGCTCAAGGTATGGAAGATATTTGTGAAATCTGACACTCCTTTGTCTCTTTCTTTCCACAGTGTAGTCCATTTGGTATACAGGTCGTCATAACTTTCGACAAGGTAGTATTGTTCCTTAATAGCATCCCTGAAGGATTCCCAGGTGGCCATGACTATAAATAATGAGGGTTCCTCTATTTCCTTTTGCTCACAGAAAGTTTCCCACCAATATTTGACATGGGGAATGACTTTGAGGAGCGCAAAAGTAATATTTTCTCTGTTCGAAAAGTTATGGACAGAAAAATACCCTTCTAGTAGATTCAACCACTTATCTACAACATCTATGTCTATCTGACCTTCATATATAGGAATATCGAAGTTTATTTGTACCTTGAAGGGGATGGTGCCTTCGCTTGAAGAAGATGCATCACTTGTTGGTAGTCGTCGAAGGATTTGCGCAGAACTATCCATCATCTCGTTCCTCTGTTGCGTGAGGGATTCCTCAATCAACAGTTTGAAAGGATCTCCTGTCCCATCATCTTTATTTTCTCCTTCCATGAGAGGTCGCTTGGGCGTGTGATAGATTTTTTACTGAAGAGAAACAAGCTCGAGACCCAACTCTTTTTACTCCAACCTCGTTGGGGACATGCATTAAGACGACAAGGAGTAGACCGCTCTGATACCATTGATCCGGACTTTATGAGAAGAAAAAAATGAATACATATTATTAACAAGTTCTTAACACAAAATAATAGAGATACAGTAAAAATGGTTTTCTATTCAATAACAAAATAAGATGAAACTCTAAAATGCAGTGGAAAACAAGCTTGTTGGAATGGTGGCGGCTTATCTCTGAGAAGAGATGTGATGGTTGTGCTCATTCGCAAGAAGATGATTACAATGAGGTTTTGAAGGCCTTTTTACAATAAATAGGAATGCGAAAAACCCTAGACATCCAAAAGCCTAACCCTAGGAGATGAAGCGCCAAAAGTCATGTGGGCCCCGTTTGGGTAAGTTAGTACATTAACTTCCCGGGGTCGTAACTTTTGCATACGATCTCCGTTTTAGGCGTATTATATCCCGTTGGAAAGGTATTGTTGAGGATATTCATTTTCGAGGCTCAATCATGCCTTCAACTATTAGTGACGAGCTCGATCCTGAAAAACCTTCATTTAGGCCCTCAAAATGGCCTCGTAAGTTAAAACTACTAAAAATAGTAAATTGTGAAAATTGTCAGAAAATTGTTTTGAGCCAGTTGGAAAAGGTGGGTGGCCACCAATATCCACTTGGATCAATCTTCCCTCCTTAGGAAGCAATGTTCTCCATTGTGTTGAGGTCCCCCATCAGATGAGGAAATTTCTACTGAATTTGGCCCTGTGTGAGCCACTTGCCTTGTTGTAGGAGCTTCCCTGCTTTGATGACTAGATAAAGCTAGATCCTTTGTTGTCAAGTGCCCTTGATATGTGTGTCCACAATCTAATAATTGGATGCATGTTGTATGTAGTCGAGGTTTAGCTCTATTGGTGTCATCTGTTCTTCTACTTCTGAGGTGTCCAATAATGGTGGGAAATAAGGACGAAGGAGTTCCACGTTGAACACTAGGTGCAGGCCAAGGAAAGGAGGAATGTTGAGTTGAAAATAATTATCTGCCATGGCCATGGTGATGGTGTATGACCCAAAATGGAGTGGGAGAAGCTTCCGATGGGGTCCTGTAAGGTGTTCTTTCTACAAGTGCAACCAAACTTTGTCGCCCACCTGAAGCTTATGTGGCACTCGATGTTGATCATGGTGTTGTTTGTACTTGTCATTATACTTCTGTAGGATATCCTAAACCTATTGGCGAATTTGTTGGATATGCTCAATGAACCGGGTGGATTTTTCAGCTTCAATTGGAGCAGGAGATGAGTCGGTCTAGGTGACAGCAAGTGGAAGTTCAACATCTATGGGACCCATTGGCTGGAATCCCAACCCCACCTGAAAGGGGATGTGGCTGGTTGAGCTATGCAGGGCTCGGCTGTAGCTATGCTAGACATAGGGAAGGCTCTCATCCCATGTGCGAGGGTTCTGTGAATTATACATGCGAAGAATATGCACAATCATTCGATTTACGACCTCAGTTTGGCCATCTGTTTGAGGGTGGAAGGCCGTGGATTTGGTGAGCTTGGTGTCCAGTAGTGACCAGAGACTCAACCAGAATGTGTTGAGAAGTCGACTGTCCTGATCTGAGACAATGTTTTGTGGTATTACAAAATTTACCCAGACTTGTTCAAAGAAGAGCTTGGTAGTGGCCTCTACTATGATGTTCTTCTTGCAGGCAACCAAAATAGCCATCTTAGAAAAGAGATCAACAACCACAAAAACATAGTCATTTCCCCACTTAGTGGATGGGAGGCCCGACATGTAGTCCATTGAGATGGATTCCCATGGGCTGTCAGGAGTAGGAAGAGGGGTGTACATGCCCTGTTTCTTAGTGGTCGGTTTGGCAATCGTGCAGGAAGTGTAGGACTTGATATACTTGTTGACCTCCTGTCGAAGTTTCAGCCAGTAGAAATGTTTCCATAGCATCGCCACTCTCTTTTTGATGCTGAAGTTTCCTACCACCCGACTATAGTGGGCTTCCCAGATCAGATTCACTCACTCACTTGATGGAACACAGATATGGCCTAGACGACACAACAACCCATCCTGAATATAAAAATTATCGACAACTGTGTTTTCCCTCAACATTTGCTATTTGGTGGCGAAGTCTGGGTTTGTCTCATAGAGTTGGGGCCATCAAGAGGTCTCATGGATGCAAGAGTCTAGCACCATGGTGAGTGCCGCAACTGGAAGTCTATTGAGGCAATCAATAACGTGATTGGTGCTTCCTATTTTATACTTGATGTTGGGGTGGAATTGCTACAAGTATGTGGACCACTTTTGATGGCGATCATTCTGCAATTTTCCTTGTGTCTGCATGAACTACAGTGGCTTATGATCAGTGTGTATGATTGTCTCCTTCCAAAGAATGTAGTGTCTCCATTGGCGGCTGTCAGGTTGCTAAATTGAAGATTTAAATGACCTGAAACACTAAATTGTCAAACCAGGGTAAGTAAACTTAGAGCTGCTACACTGTATGTGCGGGTAAGCTAATTCCCATCTAAAGGCTATTCTTAAAAGAAAACACAAACTCACTCTGAGAAACTGAATCTTAATGACTATCTTGAAACTTATCATTTCCTGTGTAATTCATCAAAAGAGGACAGTTCTGTGCTGAAGTGCAGGTACTACTATCTCTGTTCTACTATAACTTCACAAGACTATCTACCACTATCTTTAATTATCTACCAACACTATTTCGATCTATAACAGAAAGATTATTTCCTAAAATTATTTTAATCTAAACATTGAAAACAAATCTAACTCTGTCTACAGGAAAAATAAAGAACTACTCTACTTACCCTACTGGTACCAGAAGCTTCCTCTAAGTTAATTGCAACCTAACTATCTAACAAAACAGAGTGGCCTCACTATCTAACAAGGAAAAGTACATTCAAACTCCAAGTTATGGTCAAATTGAAAACTGGAATTGAAACAGACCTAGCTCATGCTCTAAACTCTACGGGAATCAACCATGCTTCAATACTCATCAACGTAGTAGATATTTAATAATATGGGAACGATACAGTTGAAGAATAATCAATCAATATTATGAACAGTTAATTCCAAGACTCCATAAACTAACATGCAAGCAGTTACTACGCTACTGAAATAATCTAAATTTAATGCAAGAACAATAGCGACTTGAACCTGTTTGGCGGGCCCAACCAAAAGGTACAAACGTTGAAAGAAACAACCAGAACTACTCAATCATGCTACGCAAACATTGTGTAAACTTCACGCTCCATTAGCTCAGAAGAAAATACTCAAATCGTATGACAGTGAAATAACATAACGCAATAGCAGCTTGTATTCAGAAACATGTATTCACGATATAACATAACATAACCCAACCGTTTATTAGGAGTGACCCTCTGGTTATATATAGATCCTCCTCTATAACAGTCTGAAGAAAAAATACATTAATTCCAACGGATCCCAGATCCGAAAATAGCTTGAAATCAAGTTTAAAAACGGTCTTCACATCTTCGTGACACGTAGTGTCACGAAGTGTGAACCATGAAATATTAGCGACTCAGTTCTATCATTGTGCCTTCAATCATCATATGAGCGATGACTCCATCTGCATATAAATCTCACTGTCTCCCACTCTGGCCATAACGCGCGAATCTGTAGCAACTTCGTTGGTGTCTCCACAGGGTGCGAGCTGGTACCTGGTACTGGCAAATCCTGTTCCAAAAATAGAAATGGTACCTAACCCAAGCCACGTTAGTTCCATTGTTAATTTAAAGCATCAAAATTCATAAAAATAACTTGAAACGTAAAGATACCTTAAGTAGGCCCATTGAGTGGTAGGGAGATGTCAATTATGTCAAAACAAGGCCAAAAGGGGTGGTACTGGGTATACAGATGGAGGTCTTTGTGATATAATATGGGCAAAAACATGATCAAAACTGGAGACCAACAGCGACAGGCTTGCACAATGGAGTAATTTTCTTTGTCGTAAGTAGGTTACTTATGGATGACATCTGATAGTGTCTCACTATGATAGGCCACGGGGTGGCCGTGCTGAGTTAGAACAATGCCTACAACATTGTTGGAAGAATCTGTCTCGATCTCAAAGGGATGTTGCAGGTCTGGGAGTGAAAGTAATGGGGTTGAGCACAAGCGCTACTTCAAATCATCGAACACTTATTATTGGGACCGCCCACACACAAATTTATCCTTACCACCACCCCTGGTTATTTGGCTAAGGGCTCATGCAATATGGGAGAATCCCAACATGAACCTGCGGTAGAACTTGGCAAGGTCCAAGAAGCTCCAGAGATCAGTGAGTGTGGTTGGGGTTGGCCAGTCATGGATGACTTGGATCTTGGCTAGATCCACATGTACGCCATGTTGATCAATGATGTAGCCTAGGTAATGGACCCTATCCATGCCAAAGGAGAATTTTCCAAGTTGGCATATAGCTTGTGTTGTCCAGGGTGTGCAGAACCTGCTGAATATTCTGCAAGTGTTCGACCCAAGTCTTGTTGTAAATGAGAATGTCATCAATATACACCACTAGAAAATTATTGGTGAATGGTCACAAGATATCATCCATCAACCTCATGAAAGTGGATGGCGCATTTGTCAAACCAAAGGGCATGACCAACCATTCAAAAAGGCCTTCCTTTGACTTGAACGCGGTCTTCCATACATCTATTTGTTCTATTGAGACCTGGTGGTAGCCAAACTTTAGATCAATATTATTGAAGTATTTGGCATCCATGAGTTGATCAAGGAGGTCATCGATTCGGGGAATTGGGTACCGGTTTCTGACTGCGATTTTATTCAGAGACCGGTAATTAATGTAGAGTCGCCAGGTTCCATCTTTCTTCTATAACAACATGATTGAGCTCCCGCAAGGTGATGATATGGGATGGATATGCCCCTTGTGGAGAAGATATTGGATATGTCACTTGATATCCTCATTCTCTAACAGAGAGAGATGATAGACTAGTCCATTGGGAAGCGGTGCACCGGGGGTCATATCGATGGGTTGCTTGACCTGGTAGTGCATAGGTACCCCGGTGGGTGAGGAGAAGATATCCAAGTATCGTTCCACGACCTTATCTACTTGCTTCTGCTTTGTGGAGAGTTCGGCCGCAGAGACCCTGGATGTGGATGTGATCTTTCGCTTATTCTAAGAGTGAATAATGAAGAAGACAAACTTTCCCGTCTGAGAGATGACCTTTCTGCATTATTTAACAGAGATCAAGGAAATAACACTAGGTGGGATTGCCTCGGGTATCCTGTACAATTTCATGTTCAAAGTAATAATAACTCTACAAGGCCTAAACTCATATATAGCATGACATTTCCATAAATAAGGTTGTTCTAAAAGAACATCACAAACTTTGAGAGGAGAAACATTACACAATACCTAGTCTTTGAAGGGCTTGATGCCGTATGACAGTCGACAATGTTGGATGACGCGGAGATCGCTTCCTTGGCGGAGCCATCTAATGGTGTAGGATTGTGGGTGCGACATTGTTGGCAGGGCCAGCCACTTGATGATATCTACTAAAATGAGGTCCTTCTGGCTACCTCTATCAACGATGAAGTGTAGCGGGGTGCCTTTTACCCACATCTGTGAATGGAAGAGGCACTCTCCTTCTTCTGGTTCGTCTGGTTCACCAAGTTGGAGCTTGGGGGTAGAAACAGTGGCACTGGGTTCCGCATCAATGATCTATCTTCCCCTTTCTGGTTCTGGCTCAGAGTCAGTATACGCATCTGATTCAAAGGATTTCACTTTGGCCACTAGCAAATGCTTTGAGCGGCAGTCATCAGTTTTATGCCAAGGGATATTATGGAAGTCGCTCCACTTCCTGGTATCTTTCTTTGCCTTTCCGGTGTCCTTATTTTCTTGCATCTTGGACTGGTTTTCATGATACTATCCATATTTTCTCTGTCCTTTGTTCTGTGGGTTGGTGCTTCCCTTTATTGGCTTATTTTGTGAGGGGTTCACAGGCCCAAATTTTCAGGTCTTTTGTTTGAGCTTCTGCTCGATTTTGATGGCATATTGGTAGGCCGCGCCCAAGGATGAGATGTTTAGAAATTCCATTTTGGTCTAGATGTATCTATGCAGAGCACCGTGATACTTGAGCACTAGATGTTTCTCTGAATCTTTGATACCCAACTTGGTTTGCAAGGTATGGAAGATATTTGTGAAATCTGACACTGCTTGGTCTATTTCTTGCCACAGTGTGGTCCATTTGGTATACAGGTCGTCATAACTTCCGACGAGGTAGTATTTTTCCTTAATAACATCCCTGAAGGATTCCTAGGTGGTTGTGACTATAAATAATGAGGGTTTCTTTGTTTCCTTTTGCTCACAGAAAGTTTCTCATGAATCTTTTACATGAGGAACGACTTTGAGGAGCGCAAAAGTAATATTTTCTCTATTCGAAAAGTTATGGACAGAAAAATGTTGTTCTAGTAGATTCAACCACTTGTCTACAACATCTGCGTCTATCTGACCTTCAAATTTAGGAATATTGAAGTTTATTTGTACCTTGAAGGGGGTGGCACCTCCGCTCGAAGAAGATGCGTCGTGTGAAACTATTCATCATCTCGTTCCTCGGTTGCGTGAGGGATTCCTCAATCAACAGTTTGAAAGGATATTTTGTCCCATCATATTTCTTTTCTCCTGCCTTGAGAGGTTGCTTGGGCATGCGAGAGCTTTTTTCCTCAAGAGAAACAAGCTCGAGACTCAACTCTTTGTACTCCGACGTTGTTGGGGACATGCATTAAGACGACAAGAAGCAGACCGCTCTAATACCACTGATCCAAATTTTATGAGCAGAAAAAAATGAATATAGATTATTAACAGGTGATTAAAACAAAATAACAGAGATACAATAAAACTAGTTTTCTATTCAATAACGAAATAAGATGAAACTATAAAATGCAGCAGAAAACAAGCTTGCTGGAATGGTGGCGGCTTATCTCTAAGAAGAGATGTGATGACTGCACTCATTCACAAGAAGATGATTATAATGAGGCTCTGAAGGCATTTTTACAATAAACAGAAATTCCAAAAAGCATAGACATCCAAAAACCTAACCATAGGAGATGAAGTGTCAAAAGTCACGTGGGCCCCGTTTGGGTAAGTTAGTACATTAACTTCTTGGGGTTGTAACTTTTGCATACAATCTCTGTTTTAGGCGTATTGTATCCCGTTGGAAAGGTATCGTCAAGGAGATTCATTTTGGGGGATAAATCATGCCTCTAGCTATCATTAAGGATATCAATCCCGAAAAAACTTCATTTAGGGCCTCAAAATGGCCCCAAAAGTTAAATCTGCTAAAAATAGTAAATTGCCAAAATTGCCAGAAACCTGTTTTGAGCTAGTTGGAAAAGGTGGGTGTCCACCAATATCCACCTAGATCAATTCTCCCTCCTTAGGAAGAAATTTTCTCCATTGCGTTGAGGTCCCCCATCATATGAAAAAAATTCTACTGAATTTGGCCCCGGGTGAGCCACTTGCCTTGGTGCAGAAGTTGCCCTACTTTGATGACTTGATAAAGATGGATCCTTTACTGTCGAGTGCCCTTGATCTATGTGTCCACAATATGATCATTGGATGCCTGTTGTATGCAATCAGGGTTGAGCTCTGTTGGTGTCAGATGTTCTGCTACTTTTGAGGTGTCCAATAATGGTGGGAAATAAGGGTGAAGTAGATCCATGTTGAACACCGAGTGAAGGCCAAGGAAAGGAGGAATGTTGAGCTGAAAAGAATTATCTCCCACGACCTTGGTGATGGTGTATGACCCATAATGGAGTGGGCGACACTTCCGATGGGGTCCTGTAAGGCGTTCTTTCTACAAGTGCAACCAAACTTTGTCGCTCACCTAAATCTTATGTGGCACCCGATGTTGATCATGGTGTTGTTTGTACTTGTAATTGGACTTTTGTAGGATATCCTAAACCTGTCGGTGGGTGTGCTAGATTTTCTCAATGAACCGGGTGGCTTTGTCAGCGTCAGTTGTAGCAGGAGATGAGTCAAACGAGGTGACCACAAGTGGAAGTGCAACATCTATGGGACCCAATGGTTGGAATCGCAACCCCACTTGAAAGGAGCTGTGGCCAGTTGAGCTATGTGGGCTTGGTTGTAGATATGATGGAAATAGGGAAGGCTCTCATCCCATGTGCGAGGGTGCTGTGAATTTTACATGCGAAGAATATGCACAATAATTCGATTTACGACATTGGTTTGGCCATCTATCTGAGGGTGGAAGGCCGTGGATTTTGTGAGCTTGGTGTCCAACAGTGACCAGAGGCTTGACCAGAATGTGCTGAGAAATTGACTTTCCCGATCTGAGACAATGGTTTGTGGGATTCCAAAATGTACCCAGACTCGTTCAAAGAAGAGCTTGGTAGTGGCCTCTGCTGTGATGTTCTTCTTGCAAGCAACCAAAATCTCCATGTTAGAAAAGCGATCAACAACCACAAAAACACAGTCGTTTCCCCACTTGGTGGACAGGAGGCCCGACATGTAGTCCATTGATATGGATTCCCATGTGGTCAGTTTGGAAATTGCGCAGGCAGTGGAGGACCTGATATACTTGCTTACCTCCTGTCGAAGTTTTGGCTAGTAGAAATGTTTCTGTAGCATTGCCACTATCTTTTCAACGCTAAAGTGTCCAACCACCTGACTATAGTGGGATTCCAATATCATTTTCACTCTCTCTCTTGATGGAACACATATATGGCCCAGATGACACAACAACCCATATTGAATATGGAAACTATTGACAACTGCATTTGCCCCCAACATTTGGTAGGTGGTGGAAAAGTTCAGGTCGGTCTCATAGAGTTGGGGCCATCCAAAGGTCTCATGGCTACAAGAGTTTAGCACCATGGTGAGTGCCGTGACTGGCAGTGTGCTGAGGTAATCAGTGACGTGATTGGTGCTTCATGTTTTATAGTTGATGTTGAAGTGCAATTGCTGCAAGTATGTGGACCACTTTTGATGGAGGTCATTCTACATTTTTTCTTGTGTCTGCATGAACTACAATGGCTTGTGATCAGTGTGGATGACTGTGTCCTTCCCAAGAATGTAGTGTCTCCATTGGCGGCAGGCTTGCACAATGGAGTACTTTACTTTGTCGTAAGTAGGGTACTTACGAAAAACATCTGATAGTGTCTCACTATGATAGGCCACGGGGTGGCCATGCTGAGTGAGAACAACACCCACAACATAGTCAAAAGCATCTGTCTCGATCTCAAAGGGTTGTTGTAGGTCTGCGAGTGAAAGTACTAGGGATGAGCACAAGAACTTCTTCAAATCATCGAACACTTATTGTTGGGACCGACCCCACACAAATTTTTCCTTACCACCACTCCTAGTTATTTGGCTGAGGGCCCATGCAATATGGGAGAATCCCAACACGAACCTGCAGTAGAAATTGGCAAGGCCCAAGAAGCTACGGAGCTTGGTGAGTGTGGTTAGGGTTGTCCAGTCACGGATGACTTGGATCCACATGCTTATTAACAATGTATCCTTGCTAATTGAACCTGTCCATGCCGAAGGAGCATTTTTCAAAGTATGCGTATAGCTTGTGTTGTCACAGGGTGTGCAGAACCTGCTAAATATGCTGCAAGTGTTCAGCCCAAATCTTGTTGTATATGAGAATGCCATCGAGATACACCACTACAAAATAATTGGTGAATGGTTGCAGGATATCATCCATCAACCTCACGAAAGTGGCTGGTGCATTTGTCAAACCAAAGGGCATGACCAACCATTCAAAAAGGCCTTCCTTTGAATTGAAGGCAGTCTTCCATACATTTGTTTATTCTATCGGGACCTGGTGGTAGCCAGACTTCAGATCAATCTTACTAAAGTATTTAGCCCCCATGAGTTGATCAAGGAGGTTTTAAATTCAAGGAATTGAGTATCGGTTTGTGAATGTGATTTTATTTAGAGTCTGGTAATCAATGCAGAGTCGCTAGGTTCCATCTTTATTCTGTACCAACAAGATTGAGCTCCCACAAGGTGATGAGCTGGGATGGATGTGCCCCTTGTGGAGCAGCTCTTGGATTTATCACTTGATCTTCTCATTCTATAATCGAGAGTGATGATAGACTGGCCTATTGGGAAGCGGTGCGTCGGGGGTCAAATCGATGGGGTGCTTGACCTGGCAGTGCAGAGGTACCCCGATAGGTGAGGAGAAGATATTCGAGTATTGTTCCACAACCTTATCTACTTTCTTCTTCTGTGTGGAGAGGTCGACCACAGAGACTCTTTATGTGGCTGTGATCTTTTGCTTATTGTGAGAGAGAATCATGAAGAAGACAAAATTCCCCGTCTGAGAGATGAACTTCCTGGATTTCTTAGCAGAGATCAAGCAAATAGCACTAGGTGGGACTATCTCAGGTATCCTGTACAATTTCCCATTCAAAGTAATAATAACACTACGAGTCCTAGACTCATATACAACATGACATTTCCATAAATAAGGTTGGCCCAAAATAACATCACAAACTTCGAGACGAGCAACATCACACAATACCTCGTCTTTGAAGGGCTTGATTCCGTACGATAATCAACACTGTTGGCTGACGTAGAGATCACTTCCTTGGTGGAGCCATCCAATGGTGTAGAGTTGTGGTTGCAGTGTTGTCAGTAGGGCTAGCCGCTTGATGACCTCTGCTAAGACGAGGTTCGTCTAGCTACCACTATCAACGATGAAGTGTAGTGGGGTGCCTTTTACCCACATATGTGAATGGAAGTTGTGCTCTCCTTCTTCTGGCTCATCTGGTTCACCAGGCTGGAGCTTGGTGGTAGAAACGGTGGCACTAGGTTCCACATCAATTATCCTTCTTCCCCTTTCTAGTTCTAGTTCAAAGTAAAAATTCTCATCTGATTCAGAGGCTTTCACTTTAGCCACCGACGATGTCTTTGAGCGGCATTCAACAGTGTTATGCCAAGGGCTCTTATGGAAGTCACACCACTTCCTAGTATCTTTCTTTGTCCTTCCGGTGTCCTTCTTTGCTTGCAGCTTGGAATCGTTGTCCTGATATTGTCCATATTTTCTCTGTCCTTTGTTCTGTGGGTTGGTGCCACCCTTTACTGGATTTTGTTGTGAGGGGTTCCCAGGCCCAAACTGTCGTGTCTTTTGTTTGAGCTTCTTCTCGATTTTGATGGCATATTGATAGGATGCACCCAAGGATGAGATGTCCATAAATTCCATTTCAGTCTAGATGTATCTATGAATAGCACCATGATACTTGAGAACCATATTTCACTCTAAATATTTGATACCCATCTTGGAGTGCAAGGTATGGAAGATATTTGTGAAATCTCACACTGCTTGGTCTCTTTCTTGCCGCAGTGTAGTCCATTTGGTATACAGGTCGTCATAACTTTTGAAGGGGTAGTATTGTTCCTTAACAGCATCCATGAAGGATTCCTAGGTGGCCATGACTGTAAATAATGAGATTTCCTCTATTTCCTTTTGCTCACAGAAAGTTTCCCACCAATATTTGACATGGGGAACGACTTTGAGGAGCGCAAAAGCAATATTTTCTCTATTTGAAAAGTTATGGAAAAAAAAATACCCTTCTAGTAGATTTAACCACTTATCTATATCATCTGCATCTATATGACCTTCAAATATAGGAATATCGAAGTTTATTTGTACCTCGAAGGGTGTGGCACCTTCGCTCGAAGAAGATGCGTCACCTGTTGGTATCCGCTGAAGGATTTGTGTGAAACTATCCATCATCTCGTTCCTCTGTTGCATGAGGGATTCCTCAATCAAGACTTTTGAAAGGATCTCCTATCTCAGCATATTTCATTTCTCCTGCCACGAGAGGTCTCTTGGGCATGCGATATCTTTTGTCCTCAAGAGAAACAAGCTCGAGACCCAACTCTTCGTACTCCGACCTTGTTGGGGACATGCATTAAGACAACAAGGAGTAGACTGCTCTGATACCATTGATCCAGATTTTATGAGCAGAACAAAATGAATACATATTATTAACAGGTGCTTAACACAAAATAACAGAGATACAATAAAACCGGTTTTCTATTCAATAACGAAATAAGCTGAAACTGTAAAATGCAGTGGAAAACAAGCTTGTTGGAATGGTGGTGGCTTATCTCTGAGAAGAGATGTGACGAATGTGCTCATTCGCAAGAAGATTATTACAATGAGGATCTGAAGGAATTTTTACCATAAACAGGAATTCCAAAAACCCTAGACATCCAAAAACCTAACCCTAGGAGATGAAGCACCAAAAGTCATGTGGGCCCCGTTTGGGTAAGTTAGAACATTAACTTCCCGGGGTCATAACTTTTGCATACGATCTCCGTTTTAGGCGTATTATAGCCCGTTGGAAAGGTATCGTCAAGGAGATTAATTTTTAGGGCCCAATCATACCTTTGAAAATCGTTAAGGATCTCGATCCTGAAAAACCTTCATTTAGGCCCTCAAAATGGCCATGGAAGTTAAATCTGCTAAAAATAGTAAATTGCCAAAATTGTTAGAAAACTGTTTTGAGATAGTTGGAAAAGGTGGGTGGCCACCGATATCCACCTGGATCAATCCTACCTCCTTAATAAGTAATGGTATCCATTGCGTTGAGGTCCCCCATCAAATGAGGAAATTTCTGCTGAATTTGGCCCTGAGTGAGCCACTTCCCTTGGTGCAGGAGCTGCCCTTCTTTGACGACTCGATAAAGCTGGATCCTTTGTTGTCGAGTGCTCTTGATTTGTGTGACCAAAATCTGATCATTGGATTCCCATTGTATGTAGTCATCGTTGAGCTGTATTGGTTTCAACTGTTCTGCTACTTCTGAGGTGTCCAATCATGGTGGGAAATAAGGGCGAAGGAGATCCACGTTGAACACTAGGTGCAGGCCAAGGAAAGGAGGAATCTTGAGATGAAAAGCATTATCACCCATGAACTTCATGATGGTGTACAACCCATAATGAAGTGGGAGAAGATTATGATGGGGTCCTGTAAGGTGTGTTTTCTGCAAGTGCAACCAAACTTTGTTTCCCACCTGAAACTTATGTGGTACCCGATGTTGATCATGTCACTATTTGTACTTGTCATTAGACTTATGTAGGATATCCTGAACCTGTTGGTAGATGTGTTGGATCCGCTCAATGAACCGAGTGGCTTTGTCATATTTAGTTGGAGCAGGAGATGAGTCAGTCGAGGTGATTGCAAGTCGAAGTGCAACATCTATGGGACCCAATGGTTGGAATACCAACCCCACCTGAAAGGGGCTATGGGCGGTTGAGCTATGCAGGGCTCGGTTGTAGTTATGCTGGACATAGGGAAGGCTCTCATCCCATGTGTGAGGGTGCTGTGATTTATACATGTGAAGAATATGCACAATCATTCGATTTATGACCCTCAGTTTGGCCATCTGTCTGAGGGTGGAAGGCCATGGATTTGGTGATCTTGGTGTCCAAAAGTGGCCAGAGGCTTGACCATAATGTGATGAGAAATCAACTCTCCCGATTTGAGATAATGGTTTTTGGGATTCCAAAATGTACCCAGACTCGTTCAAAGAAGAGCTTGGCAATGGCCTCTATTGTGATTTTCTTCTTACAGGCAACCAAAATCGCCATCCTAGAAAAGCGATCAACAACAAGAAAAACATAGTCATTCCCCCACTCTGTGGATGGAAGGCCTGACATGTAGTCCATTGAGATGGATTCCCATGGCCTGTCAAGAGTAGGAAGAGGAGTGTACAAGCACTATTTCTTAGTAGTCGGTTTGGCGATCACGCAGGCAGTGCATGACTTGATATACTTGCTGACCTCCTGTCGAAGTTTCGGCCAGTAGAAATGTTTTTGTAGCATCACCACTGTATTTTTGACGACGAAGTGTTCTACCACCCAACTATAGTGGGCTTCCTAGATGAGCTTCGCTCACTCGCTTGATGAAACAAAAATATGTCCCAGACGACACAACAACCCATCCTGAATATGGAAATTATCGACAACTATGTTTTCCGCCAAAATTTGGTAGGTGGTGGTGAAGTATGGGTCTGTATCATGGAGTTGGGGCCATCCAGAGGTCTCATGGGTGCAAGAGTCTATCACTGTGGTGAGTTCCGCGACTGGCGGTCTGCTGAGGCAATCAACGACGTGATTAGTGCTTCCTTTTTATACTTGATGTTGATGTGGAATTGCTGCAAGTATGTGGAACACTTTTGATGGCGGTCATTCTGCAATTTTCTTTGCGTCTGCATGAAGTGCAGTGGCTGATGATCAGTGTGGATGACTGTCTCCTTCCCAAGAATGTAGTGTCTCCACTAACGACATGCTTGCACAATGGAGTACATTTTTCTGTCGTAAGTAAGGTACTTACAGACAACATTTGATAGTGTCTCACTATGATAGGCCATGGGGTGGTCGTGCTGAGTCAGAACGATGCCCACAACATAGTCAGAAGCATCTGTCTTGATCTCAAAGGGCTTCTACTGGTCTGGGAGTGAAATTACTATGGCTGAGAACAAGAACTACTTAAAATCATAGAACACTTGTTGTTGGGACCACTCCCATGCAAATTTTTCCTTACCACCACCCCTGGTTATTTGGTTGAGGGCCCATGCAATATGGGAGAATCCAAACATGAACCTGCAGTAGAAATTGGTTAGACCCAAGAAGCTCCAGAGCTTGGTGAGTGTGGTTGGGGCTAGCCAGTCATGAATGAATTGGATCTTGGTTGGATCCACATGTTCACCATGCTGATCAATGATGTTTCCCAGGTAATGGACCCTGTCCATGCCAAAGGATAATTTTTCCAAGTTGGCGTATAGCTTGTGTTGTCGCAGGGTGTGCAGAATTTGCTGAATATGCTACAAGTGTTCGGCCCAAGTCTTGCTGTAAATGAGAATGTTATCAAGATACACCACTACAAAATTATTGGTGAATGGTCACAAGATATCGTCCATTAACCTCGTGAAAGTGGCTGATGCATTTGTCGAACCAAAGGGCATGAAAAACCACTCAAAAAGGCCTTCCTTTGACTTAAAGGTGATCTTCCATACATTTGTCTATTTTATCGGGACTTGGTGGTAGCCAGACTTCAGATCAATCTTACTGAATTATTTGGCCCCTGTGCATTGATCAAGGAGGTCATCGATTAGGGGAATCAGGTACCAGTTTTTGATTGTGATTTTATTCAGAGCCGGGTAATCAATGCAGAGTCACCAGGTTCCATCTTTCTTCTATACTAGCATGATTGGGATCTCGCAAGGTGATGAGCTAGGACATATGTGCCCCTTTTGGAGCAGCTCTTGGATCTATCGCTTGATCTCCTCATTCTCTAACAGATAGTGATGATAGACTAGCCCATTGGGAAGCAATGTGTTGGGGGTCAGATCGATGGGGTTCTTGACCTGGTAGTGTAGAGGTACCCTGGTAGGTGAGGAGAAGATATCTGAGTATTCTTCCACGACCTTATCTACTTGCTTCTGTTGTGTGGAGAGGTCATCCACAGAGACCTTGGATGTGGCTATGATCTTTCACTTATTCTAAGAGCGAATCATGAAGAAGACAAACTTCCCCATCTGAGAGATTACCTTGCTGCATTGCTTAGCAGAGATCAAGGAAATAACACTAGGTAGGACTGCCTTGGGTATCCTATACAATTTCCTGTTCAAAGTAATAATAACTCTACGAGGCCTAGACTCATATACAACATAACGTTTCCATAAGTAAGGTTGGCCCAAAATAATATCACAAACTTCTATAGGAGCAACATCACACAATACCTTGTCTTTGAAGGGATTGATGTCGTACAACAGTCGACACCGTTGGCTGACGCGGAGATCGCTTCCTTGATGGAGACATCCAATGGTGTAGGGTTGTATGTGTGGTGTTTTTGGTAGGGCCAGCCGCTTGATGACCTCTACTGAGATGAGGTTCTTCTGGCTACTTCTATCAACGATGAAGTGCAACGGGGTGTGTTTTACCCACATCTTTGAATGGAAGAGGCGCTCTCCTTCTTCTGGCTTGTCTGGTTCACCAGGCTAGAGCTTGGTGGTAGCAATAGTGGCACTAGATTCCACGTCAATGATATCTCTTCCTCTTTCTGGTTCCGGCTCAGAGTCATAATCCACATCTGATTCATAGACTTTCACTTCGGCCACCAGTGACTGCTTTGAGAGACAGTCCGTAGTGTTATGCCAAGGGCTCTTATGGAAGTCGCACCACTTCCTGGTATCTTTCTTTGTCTTTCCAATGTCCTTCTTTGCTTGCATATTAGAATGGTTCTCCTCATACTATCCATATTTTCTCTATCCTTTTTTCTATGGGTTGGTTCCACCCTTTATTGGCTTTTGTTGTGCGGGATTCCCAAACCCAAATTGTCGTGTATTTTGTTTGAGCTTCTGCTCGATTTTGATGACATATCTGTAGGCCGCACCGAAGGATGAGATGTACAAAAATTATATTTCGATCTAGATGTATCTATGAAGAGCACCACAATACTTGAGCATCATATGTCGCTCCAAATCTTTGATACCCAGCTTGGTGCACAAGGTATGGGATATATTTGTGAAATATGACACTGCTTGGTCTCTTTCATGCCACAGTGTAGTCCATTTGGTATACAAGTCGTCATAACTTCCGACGGGGTAGTATTCTTCCTTAATAGCATCCCTGAAGGATTCCCAGGTGGCCGTGACTGTAAATAATGAGGGTTCCTCTGTTTCCTTTTTCTTAGAAAAAGTTTCCCACGAATCTTTGACATGGGGAATGGCTTTGAGGAGCGCAAAAGTAATCTTTTCTCTATTCAAAAAGTTATGGACATAAACATACCCTTCTAGTAGATTCAACCACTTGTCTATGACATCTACGTATATCTAACCTTTAAATATAGGAATATCGAAGTTTATTTGTACCCTTAAGGGGGTGGTGCCTTCGCTCAAAGAAGATGTGTCGCCTGTTGGTAGCCGCCAGAGGATTTGCGTGAAACTATCCATCATCTCGTTCCTCTGTTGCATGAGGGATTACTCAATCAACAATTTGAAAGGATCTCCTGTCCCGTCATATTTGTTTTCTCCTGCCATGAGAGGTTACTTGGGCGTGAAAGAGCTTTTGTCCTCAAGAAAAAAAAGATCGAGACCCAACACTTTGTACTCCGACCTCGTTGGGGACATGCATTAAGACGACAAGGAGAAAATTGCTTTGATACCACTAATCCAAATTTTATGAGCAAAATGAAATGAATACACATTATTAATAGGTGCTTAACAAAAAATAACAGAGATACAATAAAACTGGTTTTCTATTCAATAATGAAATAAGCTGAAACTGTAAAAGGCAGCGGAAAACAAGCTTGTTGGAATGGTGGTGGCTTATCTCTAAGAAAAGATGTGACATTTGCACTCATTCACAAGAAGATCATTACAATGAGGCTCTGAAAGAATTTTTACAATAAAAAAGAATGCCAAAAACCCTAGTCATCCAAAAACCTAACCCTAGGAGATGAAGCACCAAAAGTCATGTGGGCCCCATTTGGGTAAGTTTTGCATATGATCTCCATTTTAGACGTATTATAGCCCGTTGGAAAGGTATCATCGAGGAGATTCATATTGGGCAATCAATCATGACTTTGGCTATCATTGAGGAGATCAATCCCAAAAAAACTTCATTTAGTCCCTCAAAATGGCCCTAGAAGTTAAAACTGCTAAAAATAGTAAATTGCAAATATTGCCAGAAAAATGTTTTGAGCCAGTTGGAAAAGGTAGGTGGCCACCAATATCCACCTAGATAAATCCTCCCTCCTTAGGAATAAATGGTCTCCATTGTGTTGATTTCCCCCATCAGATGAGGAAATTTCTGTTGAATTTGGCCCCGGGTGAACCACTTTCCTTGGTGCAGGAGTTGCCCTGCTTTGACGACTCGATAAAGCTAGATCCTTTGTTTTCGAGTGCAATTGATCTGTGTGTCCACAATTTGATATTTGGATTCCTATTGTATGCACTCGGGGTTGAGATTTGTTGGTGTTAGTTGTTCTGCTACTTTTGAGGTGTCCAATAATGGTGGAAATAAGGGTCAAGGAGATCCATGTTGAACACTAGGTGCAGGCCAAGGAAAGGAGGAATGTTGAGCTAAAAAGCATTATCCCCCATGACCTTGGTGATGGTGTACAACCCATAACGGAGTGGGCGAAGCTTCCGATGGGGTCCTATAAGGGGTTCTTTCTGTGAGTGAAACCAAACTTTGTCGCCCACCTGAAACTTATGTGGCACCCGATGTTGATCATGGCATTGTTTGTACTTGTCATTGGACTTCTGTAGGATATCCTGAACCTGTTGGAAAATGCGTTGGATCTGCTCAATGAACCAGGGGGCTTTGTCAACTTCATTTGGAGAAAGAGATGAGTCGGTTGAGGTGACTGCAAGTGGAAGTGAAACATCTATGGGACCCAATGGTTGGAATCTCAAACCCACCTGAAAGGGGTTGTGGTCGGTTGAGCTATGCAGGGCTTGGGTTTAGCTATGCTGGACATAGGGAAGGCTTTCATCTCATGTGTGAGAGTGATGTGAATTATACATGCGAAGAATATGCACAATCATTCGATTTACTACCTCGGTTTGGCCATCTGTGTGAGGGTGGAAGGCCGTGGATTTGGTGAGCTTGGTGTCCAGCAGTGACCAGAGGCTCGACAAGAATGTGATCAGAAGTCGACTGTCCTGATCTGAGACAATGGTCTGTGGGATTCTAAAATGTACCCAGACTCGTTCAAAGAAGAGCTTGGCAGTGGCCTCTGCTGTGATGTTCTTCTTGCAGGCAACCGGAATCGCCATCTTAGAAAAGCGATCAACAACCACAAAAACACAGTCATTTCCCGTCTTGGTGGACGACAGGCCCGCCATGTAGTCCATTGAGATGGATTCCCATGGCTTGTCAGGAGTAGGAAGAGGGGTGTGCATGCCCTATTTCTTAGTGGTCGGTTTGACAATCACGTAGGCAGTGCAGAAACTGATATACTTGTTGACCTCCTGTCGAAGTTTCAGCCAGTATAAATGTTTATGTAGCATCACCACTGTATTTTCGATGCCGAAGTGTCCTTCCACTCGATTGTATTGGGCTTCCCAGATCAACTTTGGTTGCTCTCTTGATGGAACAAAAATATGCCCTAGATGACACAACAACCCATCCTGAATATGGAAATTATCGACAACTATGTTTTCCCCCAACATTTGCTAGGTGGTGGCGAAGTCTGTGTCTATATCATAGAGTTGGGGCCATCCGGAGGTCTCATGGTTGCAAGACTCTAGCACCGTGGTGAGTGCCACGAATAGTGGTCTGCTGAGGCAATCAACGACATAATTGGTGCTTCATGTTTTATACTTGATGTTGATGTGGAATTGCTGCAAGTATGTGGACCACTTTTGATGGTGGTCATTCTGCAATTTTCCTTGTGTTTGCATGAACTGCAGTGTCTTATGATCAGTGTGGATGCATGTCTCCTTCCCAAGAATGTAGTGTCTCCACTGGCAACATGTTTGCACAATGGAGTAAATTTATTTGTCGTAAGTAGGGTACTTACGGGAAACATTAGATAGTGTCTCACTATGATAGGCCACGGGGTGGACATGCTGAGTGAGAATGGTGCCCATAACATAGTTGGAAGCATCTGTCTAGATCTAAAAGGGATGTTGTAGGTATGGGAGTGAAAGTACTGGGGATGAGCACAAGCTTTGATTCAAATCATCAAATTCTTGTTGTTGGGACCTCCCCCACGCAAATTTCGCCTTACCACCACCCCTGGTTATTTGGATGAGGGCCCATGAAATATGGGAGAATCCCAACATGAACTTGCGGTAGAAATTGGCAAGACCCAAGAAGCTCCAGAGCTCGGTGAGTGTGGTTGGGGCTGGCCAGTCACGAATGACTTGGATATTGGCTATATCCACATGTACGCCATGCTAATCAACGATGTAGCCTAGGTAATGAACCCTGTCCATGTCGAAGGAGCATTTTTCCAAGTTGGCGTATAACTTGTGTTTTCGCAGGGTGTGCATAACCTGCTGAATATGCTGCAAGTGTTCAGCCCAAGTCTTGCTGTAAATGATAATGTCATCAAGATACACCGCTACAAAATTATTGGTGAATGGCCATAGAATATCCTCCATTAACCTCATGAAAGCGGTTGGTGCATTTGTCAAACCAAAGGGCATGACCAACCATTCAAAAAGGCCTTCCTTTGAGATGAAGGTGGTCTTCCATACATTTGTTTGTTCTATCAGGACCTGGTGGTAGCCATACTTTAGATCAATCTTACTGAAGTATTTGGCCCCCGTGAGTTGATCAAGGAGGTCATCTATTTGGAGAATTGGATACTGATTTCTGACTGTGATTTTATTCAGAGACCGGTAATCAATGCAGAGTTGCCAAGTTCCATCTTTCTTCTGTACTAGCACGATTGGGCTCCCACAAGGTGATGAGATGGGACCGATGTGCCCCTTATGGAGCATCTCTTGGATCTGTCACTTGATCTCCTCATTACCTAAGAGAGAGAGACGATATACTGCCCCTTTGGACAGTGGTGCACCAAGGTTTAGATCGACGGGGTGCTTGACCTAGCAGTGCAGAGGTACCTCGGTAGGTGAGGAAAAGATATCCGAGTATTCTTCCACAACCTTATCTACTTTCTTCTACTGTGTGGAGAGTTCATCCGCAGAGACCCTGGATGTGGCTATGATCTTTCGCTTATTCTGAGAGCGAATCACAAAGAAGACAAACTTCCTCGTTTTAGAGATGACCTTCCTGCATTGCTTAGAAGAGATGAAGGAAATAACATTGCTTAGTAGAGATCAAGGAAATATCACTAGGTGGGACTGCCTCGGGTATCCTGTACAATTTCCTGTTCAAAGTAATAATAACACTACGAGGCCTAGACTCATATACAACATGACATTTCCATAAATAAGGTTGGCCCAAAAGAGCATCACAAACTTTGAGAGGAGAAACATCACACAATACCTTGTCTTTGAAGGGCTTGATGTCGTACGATAGTCGGCACTGTTGGCTGATGCGAAGATCACTTCCTTGGAGGAGCCATCCAATGGTGTAGGATTGTAGGTGCGACATTGATGGTAGAGCCAGCCACTTTATGAGCTCTGCTAAGATGAGCTTCTTCTGGCTACCGCTATCGACGAAGAAGTGCAGCGGGGTTTCTTTTACCCACATCTTTGAATGGAAGAGGCGCTCTCTTGGTTCACAAGGCTGGAGCTTGGTGGTAGCAACGGTGGCATTGGATTCTTCATTAATGATCCATATTCCCCTTTCTGCTTTTGTCTCAAAGTCAGAATCTACATCTGATTCAGAGGCTTTCACTTCAGCCACCAATGACTCCTTTGAGCGGCAGTTAGTAGTGTTATGCCAAGGGATCTTATGGAAGTCACACCACTTCCTGGTATCTTTCTTTGTCTTTCTAGAATCCTTGTTTTCTTGCGGCTTGGACTGGTTGTCCTGATACTTTCCATATTTTCTTTGTCCTTTGTTCTATGGGTTGGTGCCACCCTTTAATGGATTTTTTTGTGAGGGGTTCCCAGGCCCAAATTGTCGTGTCTTTTTTTTGAGCTTCTGCTCGATTTTGATGGCATATCGGTAGGCCGCGCCCAAGGATGAGATGTCTAGAAATTCCATTTCGGTCTGGATGTATCGATGCAGAGCACCAAAATACTTGATCACCAGATGTCGCTTTGAATCTTTGATACCCATCTTGGTGTGCAAGGTATGGAAGATATTTGTTAAATCTGACACTGCTTGGTCTCTTTCTTACAACAGTGTAGTCCATTTGGTATACAGGTCGTTATAATTTCCGACGGGGTAGTATTGTTCCTTAATAGAATCCCTCAAGGATTCCCACATGGCCTTGAATGTAGATAATGAGGTTTCCTCTATTTAATTTTGCTCACAGAAAGTTTCCCACCAATCTTTGTCATGGGGAACGACTTTGAGGAGCGCAAAAGTAATCGTTTCTCTATTCGAAAAGTTATGGACAAAAAAATACCCTTCTAGTAGATTCAACCACTTGTGTACAACATCTACGTCTATTTGACCTTAAAATATAGGAATATTGAAGTTTATTTGTACCTTTAAGGGGGTGGCACCTCTGCTTGAAGAAGATGCATCACCCGTTGGTAGCCGCTGAAGGATTTGCGCGAAACTATCCATCATCGCATTCCTTTGTTGTGTGAAAGATTCCTCAATCAATAGTTTAAAAGGATCTATTGTCCCATCATATTTATTTTCTCCTACCATGATAGGTCGCTTGGGCGTGAGAGATCTTTTTTCCTCAAGAGAAACAAGCTCGAGACCCAACTCTTTGTACTCCGACCTCGTTGGGGACCTGCATTAAGATGACAAGGAACAGACCGCTCTTATACCACTGATCTAGATTTTATGAGTAGAATGACGTGAATACAGATTATTAACAAGTGCTTAACAAAAAATAACAGAGATACAGTAAAATTGGTTTTCTATTCAATAACAAAATAAGATGAAACTGTAAAATGCAGTGAAAAACAAGCTTGTTGGAATGGTGGCGACTTATCTCTGAGAAGAGATGTTACGGTTGCACTCATTCGCAAGAAGATGATTAAAATGAGGTTCTAAAGGCCTTTTTAAAATAAACAGGAATGAAAAGAACCCTAGACATCCAAAAACCTAACCCTAGGTGATGAAGCGCCAAAAGTCATGTGGGCCCCGTTTGGGTAAGTTAATACATTAACATCTCAGGGTCGTAACTTTTGCATACTATCTCCGTTTTAGGCATATTATAGCCCGTTGGAAAGGTGTCATTGAGTAGATTAATTTTTGGGGATTATTCATGCCCTGGGCTATGATTGACAAGCTGTATCACAAAAAACATTCATTTAGGCCCTCAAAATGGCCTTGAAAGTTAAAACTGTTAAAAATAGTAAATTGCAAGTATTGCCAGAAAACTGTTTTGAGCCAGTTGGAAAAGGTGGGTGGACACCGATATCTACCTGGATAAATCCTCCCTCCTTAGGAAGAAATGGTCTCCATTTCATTGAGATCCCCCATCAGATGAGGAAATTTCTGTTGAATTTGGCCCCGGGTGAGAAACTTGCCTTGGTGCAGGAGATGTCGTGCTTTGACGACTCGATAAAGTTGGATCCTTTGATTTCGAGTGCCCCTGATCAGTGTGTCCACAATTTTATCATTGGATGCATGTTGTATGCAGTCGAGGATGAGATCTATTGGTGTCAGTTGTTCCACTACTTTTGAGGTGTCCAATAATGGTGGAAAGTAAGGGCGAAGGAGATCCATGTTGAACATTGGGTGCAGGCCAAGGAACAGAGGAATGTTGAGCTGAAAATAATTATATCACATGGCCTTGGTGATGGTGTACGACCCATAACAGAGTGGGTGAAGCTTCCAATGGGGTCCTGTAAGGTGTTCTTTCTGCAAGTGTAACCAAACTTTTTCGCCCACCTGAAACTTATGTGGCACCCGATGTTGATCATGATGTTGTTTTTATTTTTCATTCAAATTATGTAGGATATCCTGAAATTGTTGGCGGATGTGATGGATCCGCTCAATGAACCGAGTGGCTTTGTCAACTTCAGTCCGAGCAGGAGATGAGTCAGTCGAGGTGACCGCAAGTGGAAGTGCAACATCTATGGGACCCAATGGTTGGAATCCCAACCCCACCTGAAAGGGGTTGTGCCCGGTTGAGCTATGCAAGGCTCGGTTGTAGATATGTTGGACATATGGAAGGCTCTCATCCCATGTGTGAGGGTGATGTGAATTATACATGCAAAGAATATGCACAACATTCGATTTACTACCTTGGTTTGGCCATTTTTCTGAGGGTGGAAGGCCGTGGATTTGGTGAGCTTGGTGTCCAACAGTGACCAGAGGCTCGACCAGAATGTGCTGAGAAATCGACTGTCCCGATATGAGATAATGGTTTGTGGGATTCCAAAATGTACCCAGACTCGTTCAAAGAAGAGCTTGGTAGTGGCCTCTGATGTGATGTTCTTCTTGCAGGCAACCGAAATCGCCATCTTAGAAAAGCGATTAACAACCACAAAAACACAGTCGTTTCTTCGATTGGTGGACAGGAGGCTCGACATGTATTCCATTGAGATGGATTCCCATGGCCTGTAAAGAGTAGAAAGAGGGGTGTACAGGCCCTGTTTCTTAGTGGTCGGTTTGGCAATCGCATAGGCAGTGCAGGACCTGATATACTTGCTGACCTCTTGTCAAAGTTTCGGCTAGTAGAAATGTTTCTGTAGCATCGTCATTGTATTTTCGACACTTAAGTGTCCTACCACCCAACTGTAGTGGGCTTCCTAGATCATCTTCACTCGCTCACTTGATGGAACATAGATATGGCCCAAATGACACAACAACCCATCCTGAATATGGACATTATCGACAACTGCGTTTTCCCCCAACATTTGGTAGGCATTGGCGAAGTCCATGTCTGTCTCATAGAGTTGGGTCCATCCATAGATCTCATGGACGCAAGAGTCTAGCACCCTGGTGAGTGCCACGACTGGCGGTCTACTGAGGCAATCAATGACACGATTGGTGCTTCCTATTTTATACTTGATGTTGAGGTGGAATTGTTCCAAGTATGTGGACCACTTTTGATGGAGGTCATTTTGCAATTTTCCTTGTGTCTGCATGAACTACAGTGGCTAATGATCAGTTTGGATGACTGTCTCCTTCCCAAGAATGTAGTGTCTCCACTGGTGGCATTTTTGCACAATGGAGTACATTTCTTTGTCATAAGTAGGGTACTTACGTTCACCATTTGATCGTGTCTCACTATGATAGGCCACGGGGTGGCCATGCTGAGTGAGAATGGTGCCCACAACATAGTCGAAAGCATTTTTGTTGATCTCAAAGGAATGTTGCAGGTCTGGGAGTGAATGTACTGGGGCTGAGCACAAGCGTTGCTTCAAATCATTGAACACTTGTTATTGGGACCTCCCCTACTCAAATTTTTCCTTACCACCACCCTTAGTTATTTGGCTGAGGGCCCATGCAATATGGTAGAATCTCAACATGAACCTGCAGTAGAAATTGGCAAGGCCCAAGAAGCTCCGGAGCCCCGTCAGTGTGGTTGGGGCTAGCCAGTCATGGATGAATTGGATCTTGGCTGGATCCACATGTACGCCATACTGATCAATGATGTAGCCCAGGTAATGGACCATGTCCATGCCAAAGGATCATTTTCCAAGTTGGTGTATAGCTTGTGCTGTCGTAGGGTGTGTAGAACCTACTGAATATGCTGCAAGTGTTCAGCCCAAGTCTTGTTGTAAATGAGAATGTCATCAATATACACCACTACACAATTATTGGTGAATGGTCGCAGGATATCATCCATCAACCTCATGAAAGTGGCTGACGCATTTTTCAAACCAAAGGGCATGACGAACCATTCAAAATGTCCTTCCTTTGACTTGAAGGCGGTGTTCCATACATTTGTTTGTTCTATCGGGACCTACTGGTATCCAGACTTTAGATCAATATTACTAAAGTATTTGGCCCCCATGATTTGATCAAGGAGGTCATCGATTCAGGGAATCGGGTACTAGTTTCTGACTATGATTTTATTCAGAGCCCGATAATCAATGCAGAGTCTCCAGGTTCTATCTTTCTTCTGTACCAACACGATTGGGCTCCCGCAAGGTGATGAGATGGGATGGATGTACACCTTGTGGAGTAGCTCTTGGATTTTTCTCTTGATCTCCTCATTCTATAATAGAGAACGACGATAGACGGGCCCATTGGGAAGCAGTGCGCTGGGGGTCAGATCGATGGGGTGCTTGACCTGACAGTGCACAGGTACCCGGGTAGGTGAGGAGAAGATGTTCGAGTATTCTTCCATGACCTTATATACTTGCTTATTCTATGTGGAGAGTTCAACTACAGAGACCCTGGATGTGGTTGTGATCTTTCACTTATTTTGAGAGAGAGTCACGAAGAATACAAACTTCCCCATTTGAGAGATGACCTTCCTGCATTGATTAACAGAGATCAAGGAAATAACACTACGTGGGACTGCCTTGGGTATCCTATACAATTTCCTGTTCAACGTAATAATAAACCTACGAGGCCTAGACTCATATACAACATGAAGTTTCCATAAATAAGGTTGGCCCAAAATAACATCACAAACTTTGAGAGGAGCAACATCACATGATACCTCATCTTTGAAGGGCTTGATGTCGTACGATAGTCAACACTTTTAGCTGACATAGAGATCACTTCCATGGCGGAGCCATCCAATGATGTAGGGTTGTGGGTGTAGTGTTGTCGGCAGGGCCAGCCACTTGAAAACCTCTACTGAGATGAGGTTCTTCTAGCTACCGCTATCAACGATGAAGTGCAATGGGGTGCCTTTTACCCACATTTTTGAATGGATGAGGCGCTCTCCTTCTTCTGGCTCATTTGGTTCACCAGGATGGAGCTTGGTGGTAGCAATGGTGGCACTGGGTTCCGCATCAATGATCCATCTTCCCCTTTCTGGTTCTGGCTCAGAGTCATAATCCACATCTGATTCAGAGGCTTTCACTTCACTCACCAGTGATTGCTTTGAGCGGCAGTCAACAATGTTATGCCAAGGGCTCTTATGGAAGTCACACTACTTCTTGGTATCTTTCTTTGTCTTTCCGGTGTCATTCTTTGGTTGTGGCTTGGACTAGTTGTCCTGATATTGTCCATATTTTCTCTGTCCTTTGTTCTGTGGGTTGGTGTTTCTCTTTACTGGATTTTATTGTGAGGGTTTCCTAGGCCCAAATTGTTGTGTCTTTTGTTTGAGCTTCTGCTCGATTTTGATGGCATATTGATAGGTCG
Organism: Picea engelmannii; assembly: GCA_009831015.1. Taxonomy (NCBI): domain Eukaryota; kingdom Viridiplantae; phylum Streptophyta; class Pinopsida; order Pinales; family Pinaceae; genus Picea; species Picea engelmannii. Next base: position 641,903 of record ML780263.1, on the reverse strand, counting down.
CACACAAGGATGAGATATACAAAAATTCAATTTTGGTACGGATGTATCTATGAAGAGAACCATGATACTTTAGCACCAGATGTTGCTCCGAATATTTGATACCCAGCTTGGTGCACAAGGTATGGAAGATATTTGTGAAATCTGACACTGCATGGTCACTTTCTTGCCGCAGTGTAGTCCATTTGGTATACAGGTCGTCATAACTTCCGACGGGGTAGTATTTTTTCTTAATAGCATTCCCAAATGATTTCTAGGTGGTCATGACTGTAAATAATGAGGGTTCCTCTGTTTCCTTTTTCTCAGAGAAAGTTTCCCACCAACCTTTGACATGGGGAACGACTTTGAGGAGTGCAAAAATAATATTTTCTCTATTCGAAAAGTTATGGATAGAAAAATACCCTTCTAGTAGATTCAACCACTTTTATACAACATTTGTGTCTATATGAACTGAAAATATAAGAATATCAAATTTTATTTGTACCTTGAAGGGGGCGACGCCTCCGCTCGAAGAAGATGCATCGCCTATTGGTAGTCGCCGAAGGATTTCCGCGAAACTATCCATCATCGCGTTCCTCTGTTGCGTGAGGGATTCCTCAATCAACAGTTTGAAAGGATTTCCTATCTCGTCATATTTATTTTCTCCTGCCATGAGAGGTCACTTGGGTGTGCGAGAGATTTTTTCCTCTGGAGAAACAAGCTCGAGACCCAACCCTTTGTACTCCGACCTCGTTGGGGACATGTACTAAGACGACAAGGAGCAGACTGCTCTGATACCACTGATCCAGATTTTATGAGAAGAACGAAATGAATATAGATTATTAAAAGGTGTTTAACACAAAATAACAGAGATATAGTAAAACTAGTTTTCTATTCAATAACGAAATAAGATGAAACTGTAAAATGTAGCAGAAAACAAGCTTGTTGTAATGGTGGCAGCTTATCTCTGAGAAGTAATGTGACGGTTACGCTCATTTGTAAGAAGATGATTACAATGAGGATCTGAAGGCCTTTTTACAATAAACAGGAATTCCAAAAACCATATACATCCAAAAACCTAACCCTAGGAGATGAAGCGCCAAAAGTCATGTGGGCCCCATTTGGGTAAGTTAGTACATTAACTTCCCGGGGTCATAACTTTTGCATAAATCTCCGTTTTAGGCGTATTATAGCCCGTTGGAAAGGTATCATTGAGGAGATTAATTTTGGGGGATAAATCATGCCTCCATATATCATTGAGGAGCTCGATCCCCAAAAACCTTCATTTATTCCCTCAAAATGGCCTCGAAACTTAAAACTGCTAAAAATAGTAAATTACCAAAATTGCCAGAAAAATGTTTTGAGCTAGTTGGAAAGGTGGGTGGCCATTGATATCCACCTATATCAATCCTAACTACTTAGGAAGAAATGGTATCCATTTCATTGAGGTCCCCCATCAGATGAGGAAATTTCTGTTGAATTTGGCCTTGAGAGAGCCACTTGCCTTGGTGCAGGAGCTGCCCTGCCTTGATGACTTGATAAAGTTGGATCCTTTGTTGTCGAGTGCCCTTGATCTGTGTGTCCATAATCAGATCATTGGATGCCTGTTGTATGCAATCAGGTTTGACCTCTATTGGCGTCAGTTGTTCTACTACTTCTGAGGTGTCCAATAATGGTGGGAAATAAGGGCGAAGGTGATCCACGTTGAACACTAGGTGTAGGCCAAGGAAATGAGGAATGTTGAGATGAAAAGAATTATCCCCCATGAACTTGGTGATGGTGTACAACCCATAACAGAGAGGGTGAATCTTCCAATGGGTTCTTGTAAGGCGTTCTTTCTACAAGTGCAACCAAACTTTGTCGCCCACCTGAAACTTATGTGGCACCCGATGTTGATCATGGTGCTGCTTGTACTTGTCATTCAAATTCTGTAGGATATTCTGAACCTATTGGTGGATGTGCTAGATCTTCTCAATGAACCAGGTGGATTTTTCAGCCTTAGTTGGAGTAGGAGATGATTTGGTCGAGGTGACCGAAAGTGGAAGTGCAACATCTATGGGACCCAATGGTTGGAATCCCAACACCACCTGAAAGGGGTTGTGGTTGGTTGAGCTATGAAGGGATCAGTTGTAGATATGCTGGACATAGGGAAGGCTCTCATCCCATATGCAAGGGTGTTGTGAATTATACATGCGAAGAATATGCACAATCATTCGATTTACGACCTCGGATTGGCAATCTGTCTGAGGGTGGAAGGTCGTGGATTTGGTGAGCTTGGTGTCCAACAGTGACCAGAGACTTGAAAAAAATGTGTTGAGAAATTGACTATACTGATATGAGACAATGGTTTGTGGGATTCCAAAATGTACCCAGAATCATTCCAAGAAGAGCTTGGCAGTGACCTTTGTTGTGATGTTCCTTTTCCAGGCAACCAAAATCACCATCTTAGAAAAGCGATCAACAACAAAAAAAGTACAGTCATTTCCCCACTTGGTGGATGGGAGGCCCGACATTTAGTCCATTGAGATGGATTCCCATGGCCTGTCAGGAGTAGGAAGAGGGGTGTACAGGCTATGTTTCTTAGTGGTCGGTTTGGCAATCACATAGGCAATGCAAGACCTGATCTACTTGTTGACCTCCTGTCAAAGTTTCAACCGGTAGAAATGTTTTTGTAGCATCGCCATTGTCTTGTCGATGCGGAAGTTTCATGCCACCCGACTGTAGTGGGTTTCCCAAATCAGATTCTCTCGCTCGCTTGATGGAACAAAGATATGGAATAGATGACACAACAACCCATCCTGAATATGGAAGTTATCGACAACTACGTTTTCCCCTAACATTTGGTAGGTGGTGGCAAAGTTCGGGTCTGTCTCATAGAGTCGGGCCCATCCAGAGGTCTCATGGTCGCAAGAGTCTAGCACTGTGGTGAGTGTCGCGACTGGCATTCTGCTGAGGCAATCAACGACGTGATTGGTGCTTCCTTTTTTATACTTGATGTTGAGGTGGAATTGCTGCAAGTATGTGGACCACTTTTGATGGCGGTCATTCTGCAATTTTCCTTGTGTCTGCATGTGTTGGCGATGGAATTCACTCATTGATTGTAGCAGGGGCAGAGCCCAACGCCCATCAGTTTTTATGTCACGATATTTTTAATGGGTGATCAAATGGGTAGAGACTCGGGAAGATATCACTCAAACTCAGGGACTGGGTCCGGCATGCGAGGAACAAATGAGGTCTTGATCTAACTTCAGTCAGTGGGTTGATTTGAAAATGAGCAGGTTGAAGACTTGGTGAGAGGAGTGGACAAACTACCTCAGGAAATAGGCCTTTCATTAATTTGTAGAAGAAAAGCTCTTAATGCGAAATCCTCTAGTTCAGATCTTCGAGGCACTGAAAGGGGGGACTTGACTGGATTCTCCAATTCCAAGTCGTTTAGTGCTAAGAAAATCACAGGGACCGATTAGAAACCATGCAACTGTTACAGTGATCAAAATCTACATCATCCTATAAAAGTTACAACTCGATTGGATTCTCCAATTCCGAGCTGTTCTAATACAGTGTAAACAAAGACGCAAAAGAAAAACTGACATTCATAAGACAAGAAGTCTTAAGAGTCCATACATAACCAGGAAAATAGTGCTTCATTAAATTTTACCACCAGGAGCCTTTCTCAACCATCGATAGATTGCAAAATACAAAGACTGAGTTTATATACTCAGAGAAAATCGCCTAACATCGGCGTGCTCAGTTATCTAGGCTTGGTGTCCTTTCAGCCAAATTCGGACGGGTATTCTTTGTCAGACGCCACCTTAATTGTGCATGGCTCCTACAAGGGGAGTAGCTGAGCCATTAAGTACTGAGCTAGCGTGTGCATACCTCCTCCGGCTGATCGAGGACTCGGCATGGCTTCTTTAGAAAAATGGGTACACAGGACCCTCTTGAGTAGACCGCTTGCCAGATTATCCATACTTTGCACTTAATGCCTGAGGAGAGGTTTTAACCACCCCTTCTCACCTTCATTTACTCCAGGAGAAAACCAGAATCGAGGTCGGATCAGATAGCACATGGAGATCACGATGATCCTTTCAATGACCAGACTCGACGCCTTTGGCTCCTTTTTGCACAACTCCTTTCTTTCCCAAGTGACCATGGGCTGTGACCCTGTGTCTATTCCCAAAATGCTTTCGGCGTTCGCAAATGGAAGGAGTTAATACTTGTTTGTTCACATCTGCGATGAGCGAAACACTGAGATGGCCTAATTGGGCGCCACGCATCCCTCTCAGATCTAACATCCCTGAACTTACTCGGTGACGTTGTGGGCCTAGGTTTTGGAAACTTTCGGCACTCCGGGGTTCAGGGTTTCGATATGTAAGATGATGAGGGACTTTCACCCTTCAAACTCCCGACTGTCAATATGCCGACTAGATATTGCACTATGTGTCGCAGGATCAGATGACCCAGATTCAGTCTGGGCATAAAGTCATCTTCTTTGATGTTATACATCGGTCAACTTGGTAGCCCCGATATCCCGATGACCATTGATCTACTCTTATCGATGGATCCGGGCTGCTGACATCGTAATTTCACCCGCCTTCTCGATTGGAAGCCTTAGAACAAGATTTTTCCATGCTGCGCTCAGGCGCTTCTCATGCAACTTGCATACCTTAATACTCTTGTGCCTAGGACAATAAATGTCACTAACAGCATGAACTACAGTGGATTATGATCAGTGTGGATGACTGTCTCCTTCCCAAGAATGTAGTGTCTCCACTAGCGGCATGCTTTCACAATGGGGTGCATTTATTTTTCGTAAGTAGGGTACTTACGGACACCATCTGATAGTGTCGCACTATGATAGGCCACAGGGTGGTCATGCTGAGTGAGAAAGATGCCCACAATATAGTCAGAAGCATCTGTCTCGATCTCAAAGGTCTGCTGCAGGTATGGGAGTGAAAGTACTGGGGTTGATCACAAGCATTGCTTCAAATCATCGAATGCTTGTTCTTGGGACTGCCCCCACGCAAATTTCTCCTTACCACCACCCCTGGTTATTTTCCTGAGGGCCCATGAAATATGGGAGAATCCCAACACGAACTTGCGGTAGAAATTGACAAGTCCCAAGAAGCTTCGGAGCTTGCTGAGTGTGGTTGGGGCTGGCCAGTTACGGATGACATGGATCTTGGTTAGATCCACATGAACAAATGTTGTTCAACGATGTAGCCCAGGTAATGGACCCTGTCCATGCCGAAGGATCATTTTTTCAAGTTGGTGTATAGCTTGTGATATCGCAGGGTGTGCAGAACCTGTTGAATATGCTGCAAGTGTTAGGCCCAAGTCTTGTTGTAAATGAGAATGTCATCAAGACACACCGCTAAAAAATTATTGGTGAATGGTCACAGGATATCGTCCATCAACCTCATGAAAGTGGCTGGCATATTTTTCAAACCAAAGGGCATTCCCAACCATTCAAAAAGGCCTTCCTTTGACTTGAAGGTGGTATTCCATACATCTGTCTGTTCTATTCGGACCTGGTGGTATCTAGACTTCAGATCAATCTTACTGAATTATTTTTCCCCTGTGAGTTGATCAAGGAGGTCATCAATTCGTGGGATCAAGTACTGATTTCTGACTGTGATTTTATTCAAATCTCGATAATCAATGCAGAGTCACCAGATTCCATCTTTCTTATGTACCAGTACGATTGGGCTCTTGCAAAGCGATGAGCTGGGACGGATGTGCCCCTTGTGGAGAAGCTCTTGGATCTATCGCTTGATCTCCTCATTCTCTAACTAAGAGTGACGATAGACTAGCCATTGGGAAGCGGTGCGCAGGGGGTCAGATCCATGGCGTGCTTTACTTGGTAGTCCAGAGGTACCCTGGTAGGTGAGGAGAAGATATCTGAGTATTCTTCCACAACCTTATCTACTTGTTTCTACTGTGTGGAGAGGTCGGCCATAGAGACCCTGGATGTGGCTGTGATATTTCACTTATTCTGAGAGGGAATCATGAAGAAGACAAACTTCCCCGTCTAAGAGATGACCTTCCTGCATTGCTTAGCAGAGATCATGGAAATAATACTAGGTGGGACTGCCTCAAGTATCCTATACAATTTCTTGTTCAAAGTAATGATAACACTACAAGGCCTAGACTCATATACAACATGACATTTCCATAAATATGGTTGGACCAAAAGAACATCACAAACTTTGAGAGGAGAAACATCACACAATACCTCATCTTTGAAGGGCTTGATGTCGTACGATAGTCGACACTGTTGGCTGACGCGGAGATCGCTTCCTTGGCAAAGCCATCCAATGGTGTAGGGTTGTGGGTGTGGCGTTGTCGACAAGGCCAACCACTTGATGACCTCTGCTAATATGAGGTTCTTCTGGGTACTTCTATCAATGATGAAGTGCAATGGGGTTCCTTTTACCCACATTTGTGAATGGAAGAGGCACTCTCCTTCTACTGGCTCGTCTGGCTCACCAGGCTAGAGCTTGGTGGTAGCAACGGTGGCATTGGGTTCCACATCAATGATCTATCTTCTCCTTTTTGTTTCTGGCTCAGAGTTAGAATCCACATCTGATTTAGAGGCTTTCACTTCGGCCATTAGCGACTACTTTGAGCAGCAGTCAACAGTGTTATGCCAAGGGCTCTTATGGAAGTCGCACAACTTCCCAGTATCTTTCTTTGTCTTTCCGGTGTCATTCTTTGCTTACAGCTTTGACTGGTTGTTTTGATATTATCCATCTTTGCTCTGTCCTTTTTTTTGTGGGTTGGTGCCACCCTTTACTAGATTTTGTTGTGAGGGGTTCCCAGGCCCAAATTTCTGCATCTTTTGTTTGAGCTTCTGCTCGATTTTCATGACATATCGGTAGGCCACACCCAAGGATGAGATGTCCAAAAATTAAATTTCGGTCTGGATGTATCTATGTATAGCACTGTGATACTTGAGAACCAGATATCTCTTCGAATATTTGATACCCAGCTTGGTGCACAAGGTATGGAATATATTTGTGAAATCTGACACTGCTTGGTCTCTTTCTTGCCGCAGTGTAGTCCATTTGGTATACTGGTTGTCATAACTTCCGATGGGCTAGTATTGTTCCTCAATAGCATGCCTGAAGGATTCCCAGGTGGCTATGACTGTAAATAATGAGGGTTCCTCTGTTTCCTTTTGATCACATAAATTTTCCCACCAATCTTTGACATGGGGAACGACTTTGAGGAGTGCAAAAGTAATATTTTCTCTATTCAAAAAATTATGGACAAAAAAATACCCTTCTAGTAGATTCAACCACTCTTCTACAACATTTGTGTCTATCTGACCTTCAAATATAGGAATATCGAAGTTTTTTGTACCTTAAAGGAGGTGGTGCCTCTGCTCGAAGAAGATGTGTCGCCTGTTGGTAGCCGCCAAAGGATTTGAGTGAAACTATCCATCATCTCGTTCCTCTGTTGTGTGAGGGATGCATCAATAAACATTTTGAAAGGATCTCCTATTCTGTCATGTTTATTTTCTCTTGCCATGAGAGGTTGCTTGGGCATGAGAGAGATTTTTTCCTCAAGAGAAACAAGCTCGAGACCCAACTCTTTGTACTCCGACCTCTTTGGGGACATGTATTAAGACGACAAGGAGCAGACCGCTTTGATACCACTGATCCTAATTTTATGAACAGAATGAAATAAATACAGATTATTAACAAGTGCTTAACACAAAATAATAGAGATACAGTAAAAATGGTTTTCTATTCAATAATGAAATAAGCTGAAACTATAAAATGCAGCGGAAAACAAGCTTGCTGGAATGGTGGCGGCTTATCTCTGAGAAGAGATTTGACAGATGCGCTCATTCGCAAGAAGATGATTACAATGAGGCTTTGAAGGCATTTTTACAATAAACAAGAATGAAAAAAACCCTAGACATCCAAAAACCTAACCCTAGGAGATGAAGCGCCAAAAGTCATGTGGGCCTCGTTTGGGTAAGTTAGTACATTAACTTCCCGGGGTCGTAACTTTTGCATACGATCTTTGTTTTAGGCGTATTATAGCCCATTGAAAAGGTATCATCTAGGATATTAATTATGAGGGATCAATCATTCCTTTGGCTCTCATTGAGGAGCTCGATCCCGAAAAACCTTCATTTAGGTGCTCAAAATGGCCCCGGAAGTTAAAACTCCTAAAAATAGTAAATTGCGAAAATTGCCAGAAAACTGTTTTGAGCCAGATGGAAAAGGTGGGTGGCCACCGATATCCACCTATATCAATCCTCCCTCATTATGAATAAATGGTATTTATTGCATTGAGTTCCCCCATCAGATGAGGAAATGTCTGCTGAATTTGGCCCCAGGTGACCCACTTGCCTGGGTGCAGGAGCTGCCCTGCTTTGACGACTCAATAAAGCTGGATCCTTTGTTGTCGAGTGCCATTGATCTGTGTGTCCACAATATGATAATTGGATTCGTGTTGTATGTATTCGAGGTTGAGCTATGTTGGTGTCAGCTGTTCTGCTACTTCTGAGGTGTCCAATAATGGTGGGAAATAAGGGCAAAGGAGATCCACGTTGAACACTGGGTGCAGGCCAAGGAAAAGAGGAATGTTGAGTTGAAAAACATTATCCACCACGGCCTTGGTGATGGTGTACAACCCATAACGGAGTGGGAGAATCTTTCGATGGGGTTCTGTTAGGCGTTCTTTCTGCAAGTCTAACCAAACTTTGTCACCCACCTGAAACTTATGTGGCACTCGATGTTGATCATGATGATGTTTGTACTTATCATTGGACTTCTATAGGATATCATGAACCTATTAGAGGATGTGTTGGATATTCTCAATGAACTGGGGTGATTTGTCAGCTTCAGTTGGAGTAGGAGATGAGTTGGGAAAGGTGACCACAAGTGGAATTGAAACATCTATGGGACCCAATGGTTGGAATCCCAACCCCAACTGAAATGGGTTGTGGCCAGTTGAGCTATGTAGGGCTCAGTTGTAGCTATGTTGGACATAGGGAAGGCTCTTATCCCATGTGCGAGGGTGCTGTGAATTATAAATGCAAATAATATGCACACTCATTCGATTTACGACCTCGGTTTGGCCATCTATCTAAGGGGGGAAGGCTGTGGATTTGGTGAGCTTGGTGTCCAGCAGTGAACAGAGGCTCGACCAGAATATATTGAGAAATAGGTTGTCCCGATATGAGAAAATTGTTTGTGGGATTCCAAAATGTACCCAGACTTGTTCAAAGAAGATCTTCGTAGTGTCCTCTACTGTGACTTTCTTCTTGTAGGCAACCAAAATCACCATCTTAGAAAAGCGATCAACAACCACAAAAAAATTGTCGTTTCCCCACTTGGTGTATGGGAGTCCTGACATGTATTCCATTGAGATGGATTCCCATGGCCTGTCAGGAGTAGGAAGAGGGGTGTATAGGCCTTGTTTCTTAGTGGTCAGTTTGGAAATCGCACAGGAAGTGCAGGACCTGACATACTTACTGACCTCCTGTTCAAGTTTCAGCTAGTAGAAATGTTTTTGAAGCATCTCCACTATATTTTCAACACCGAAGTGTCCTTCCACCCGACTGTAGTGGCCTTACCATATCATCTTCACTCGCTCTCTTGATGGAACATAGATATGGTCCAGACGACACAACAACCCATCCTGAATATGGAAATTATCGACAACTACGTTTTCCCCCAACATTTGGTAGGTGGTGGCGAAGTCTGGGTCTATCTCATAGAGTTGGGGCCATCCAGAGGTCTCATGGCCACAAGAGTCTAGCACTGTGGTGAGTGCCACGACGAGCGGTCTGCTGAGGCAATCAACGATGTGATTGGTGCTTCCTATTTTATAATTGATGTTGAGGTGGAATTATTGCAAGTATGTGGACCACTTTTGATGGTGATCATTCTGGAATTTCCCTTGTGTCTACATGAACTACAGTGGATTATGATCAGTGTGGATGACTGTCTCCTTCCAAAGAATGTAGTGTCTCCACTAGCGACATGCTTGCACAATGGAGTACATTTCTTTTTTGTAAGTAGGGTACTTACGGACAACATCTGATAGTGTCTAACTATGATAGGCCACATGGTGGCCATGCTGAGTGAGAACAACACCCACATCATAGTCAAAAGAATCTGTCTCGATCTCAAAAGGCTACTGCAGGTTCATGAGTGAAAGTCAGAATCTTGTGCTGTCGCAGGGTGTGCAGAACCTGTTGAATATGCTGCAAGTGCTCGACCCAAGTCTTGCTGTAAATGAGAATGTCATCAAGATACACCACTACAAAATTATTGGTGAATGGTTGTAGGATATCGTCCATCAACTTCATGAAAGTGGCTTATGCATTTTTCAAACCAAGGGCATGACCAACCATTCAAAAATGCCTTCCTTTGACTTGAAGGCAGTCTTCCATACATATGTTTGTTCTATCGGGACCTGGTGGTAGCCAGACTTCATATCAATCTTACTGAAGTATTTGGCCCCCGTGAGTTGATCAAGGAGGTCGTCTATTCAGGGAATCAGGTACCGGTTTCTGACTGTGATTTTATTCAGAGCCCGGTAATCAATGTAGATTCACCAGTTTCCATCTTTCTTCTATACCAACATGATTGGGCTCCCGCAAGGTGATGAGCTGGGATGGATGTGCCCCTTATGGAGCAGCGCTTCGATCTATCACTTGATCACCTCATTCTCTAACAAAGAGAGAGGATAGATTGGCCCATTGGGTAGTGGTGCATCGGGGGTCAGATCGATGGGGTGCTTGACCTGGCAGTGCATAGGTACCCCGGTAGGTGAGGAGAAGATATCTGAGTATTCTTCCACAACCTTATCTACTTTATTCTGATGTGTGGAGAAGTCAGCCAATGCCATAGAGACCTTATATGTGGCTGTGATCTTTCACTTATTCTGAGAGAGAATCACGAAGAAGACAAACTTTCCCGTTTGAGAGATGACTTTCCTGCATTGCTTAACAGACATCAATGAAATATCACTAGGTGGAACTGCCTCGGGTATCCTGTTCAAAGTAATAATAACACTATGAGGCCTATACTTATATACAACATGACGTTTCCATAAATAAGGTTAGCCCAAAATAAAATCACAAACTTCCAGTGGAGAAACATCACACAATACCTCGTCTTTGAAGGGCTTGATGTCGTACGATAGTCGACACTATTGGCTGATGCGAAGATCGCTTCCTTGGCGGAGCCATCTAATAGTGTAGGGTTGTGGGTGTGAAGTTGTTGGCATGGCTAGCCGCTTGATGACCTCTGCCGAGATGAGGTTCTTATGGCTACCGATATCAATGATGAAGTGCAACGGTTTTCCTTTTACCCACATCTATGAATGGAATAGGCACTCTCCTTCTTTTGTCTCGTCTGGTTCACCAGAATGGAGCTTGGTGGTAGAAATAGTGGCACTGGGTTCCATGTCAATGATCTGTCTTCCCTTTCTAGTTCTAGTTCAGATTCAAAATCTGCATCAGATTTTGGGGATTTCACTTCAGCCACCAGCGACTCCTTTGAGTGATAGTCAACAGTGTTATGCCAAGGGCTCTTATGGAAGTCACACCACTTCCCGGTATCTTTCTTTGTCTTTCCGGTGTCCTTCCTTGGTTGCGGATTGAACTGGTTGTCCTGATACTGTCCACATTTTCTTTGTCATTTATTCTATCGGTTGTTGACACCCTTTACTGGCTTTTATTGTGAGGGCTTCCCAGGCCCAAATTGTCACGTCTTTTGTTTGAGATTCTGCTCAATTTTGACAACATATCGGTAGGTCGCGCCCAAGGATGAGATGTCTAGAAATTCCATTTCAGTCTGGATGTATCTATGCAGATAACCACGATACCTGAGCACTAGATGTTACTCCAAATCTTTGATACCCAGCTTGGTGCCAAAGGTATGGAAGATATTTTTGAAATCTGACACTGCTTGGTCTCTTTCTTGCCGCAGTGTAGTCCATTTGGTATATAGGTCGTCAGAACTTCCAACGGGGTAGTATTGTTCCTTAATATCATCCCTAAAGGATTCCCAAGTGGATGTGACTGAAATAATGAGGGTTCCTCTGTTTCCTTTTTCTCACAAAAAGTTTCCCACCAATCTTTGACATGGGGAACGACTTTGAGGAGTGTAAAAGTAATCTTTTCTCTATTCGAAAAGTTATGGAAAGAAAAATACCCTTCTAGTAGATTCAACCACTTGCCTACAACATTTGCATCTATCTGACCTTCAAATATAGTAATATCGAAGTTTATTTGAATCTTGAAGGGGGTGGTGCCTCCGCTTGAAGAAGATGCGTCGCCTGTTGGTAGCCGCCGAAGGATTTGCGTGAAACTATCCATCATCTTGTTCCTATGTTGCGTGAGGGATTCCTCAATCAACAGTTTGAAAGGATCTCCTATACCATCCTCTTTTTTCTTTCCTTCCATGAGAGGTATCTTGGGCATGCGAGAGATTTTTTCCTTAAGAGAAACAATCTCGAGACCCAACTCTTTGTACTCCGACCTCGTTGGGGACATGCATTAAGATGACAAGGAGAAGACCGATCTGATACCATTGATCTAGATTTTATGAGCATAACGAAATGAATACAGATTATTAATAGGTTCTTAACACAAAATAACAGAGATACAGTAAAACTAGTTTTATATTCAATAACGAAATAAGCTGAAACTGTAAAATGCAGCGGAAAACAAGCTTGTTGGAATGGTGGCAGCTTATCTCTGAGAAGAGATGTGGAGGCTACGCTCATTTGCAAGAAGATGATTACAATGAGGCTTTGAAGGTATTTTTACAATAAACAGGTATTCCAAAAACCCTAGACATCCAAAAACCTAACCCTAGGAGATGAAGCGCCAAAAGTCATGTGGGCCCCGTTTGAGTAAGTTAGTACATTAACTTCCCGGGGTCGTAACTTTTGCATACGATCTTCGTTTTAGGTGTATTATAGCCAGTTGGAAAGGTATCATCGAGGAGATTCATTTTGGGGGCTCAATCATGCCTTTAGATATCATGGAGGAGCTCAATCCCAAAAAAAAATTCATTTAGGCCCTCAGAATGGCCCTGGAAGTTAAAACTGCTAAAAATAGTAAATTGCCAAAATTGCCAGAAAATTGCTTTGAGCCAGTTGGAAAAGGTAGGTGGCCACCGATATCCACCTGGATCACCAAAACTTGTTGTGTTGTGCATGAGATTTTTATGAGAACTGTGAATGACCTGCCACATGTTTTTGCATGAAAAATGGAAACCAGAATAGGCGGTTTGAACTAGAGGTTTTTTATAACAAAAGAAACAAAAGCACTAACACTAGAGGTTCTTGATAACAAGAAAGAAAAATAACTAACACCAAAAAATTGAAAGTAGGAGAATTAAACATGAGGCAAACCTAGGCGTCCATCCCGACTGACAATGAAGGCATAAGGTTGACTGCAAGTCAGGCAAGGACTCTTTGCGGGCTCGCCTGAAAGAGAATCGAATAGGAAATCCATACAGTTGCTCAGGAGGTTCTGATGGTACCTTCATTTTGCGAGGTCGCTTCTCACCATGAATATGAGGTCGAGATGCTCTGTTGTGAGCATGCACACAGGGGGCGAGATGTGTCTATATGGGACCTCCTACATTGGCACATCTAGATCTTCTTGGTCATGCTAGAATTCACTGCATTGAATTTCCAGATCTACCACTATGGGGTCGTCTGAATCTAGTAGTCGCGGAGGAAGCTCCTCTTCTACCGAACAAACCCTTGTGATCATCTCCTATGTGTCTTTCAGTGTAGTCCCATCACCGCCAGTGTCCCTAGCCTCCCTTTCATCACCAACAACCAACAAGTGTTGAGGAATCTCCACCCAGTGTGGAGGAATTTCCTCCTCCACGATCCAGCTTCCGTAATTTGGCTTCGGGGTTAGCAACTGAGGCATTGCCTAGGTTTCCATGGTGTAATTCTTATCAGAAAAGGCCATATTGTCTCGTGGGGAGGGTTAGAGAGCCATAGGACCAGTGCAACAGTGTCGTCCTGCTTGTCTATAGTAGGTCGGCCCGCATTTGGACTTGCCTCTTTCACGGGGCATGTCAAAACAAGTAACGATGAAGGAATTGAAGAGTTTCAAGCGAGAAGGAAGGAAAAGAGCAAAATCCTGGGAGAACCAAATCAAGTTAGCCATGGGAGAATAATAAACTGAGGGAGAAAGACAGAGGTAAAACCAGCGAGGAGAGATAGAGGTAAAACCAATTGTAGAACCCTGTGTAATAACTAACGAGGTGATGGCCATAGAGGCTATGAATGTTGAAGTGCAATGGGTGGAGGTCATCGAACCAGTTCCCGTAAGCCGGATGTGAACCGCTATTAGAGTTGTTGGACTGTACTAGCACTCTCCTCTCTACTCTGCATTAATGCAGAGCATGTCAAATGAATTGGAGAGGGTGTCGATGGCGAGGGGATTTAACTGCCTCTGCTGCCAACACACCATGTGGCACGCAAGCTCCAGGTGGCACCCCATCCGAGGGATCATTGTACTCATTTATTTAAGTTTGCTTATTGTATTAATTTAAATAAATTAAGTCTGCATATTGTATTAATTTACTTATTTATTTAAGTATGTATAATGTATTAATTTACTTATTTATGTATGTATATTACAAAAAATACAATTGTTGAGAAAATTAATAACACGAATAAATTTATGTAGTTTAAAATGAAATTTTCATTATACTCATTTATTTAAGTATGCATATTCTATTAATTTGCTTATTTATTTAAGTATGTATATTGTAAAAAAGAAAATTAATAACATTAATTAATTTATCTAGTTTAAAATAAAATTTTATTTTACTCATTTATTTAAGTATGTATATTGTATTAATTTACTTATTTATTTAAGTATGTAAAAAAATTACAGTTGTTGAGAAAATTAATAACATTGAATAAATTTATGTAATTTAAAATAAAATTTACATAATAAATTAAAATTGATATATTTATTAAATATATATATATATATATAATTAGCTTTGAATTTAAAATTAAAAGTTAAATTTAATATTCTAAAATTTTATTATTCCGAATTCAAATACTTAATTAAACATTATGAAGTGTAGTAATGTGTACTTTATGTTCGCTTTGTTAAAGCTAGTAATTTATTCTGTTTCATTTGTTTGTTATGAGTAAAAGTGTTGATTAAAAGGGAAAGAGATCGTAGAATTTTGTTTACATTATATTTTTATGTTTCATGGATTTTTTTCTTACTTACGGTCAATCAAGTAATTATTAAGATTTAAAATCAACTATTGAAATTTACCTTTTAAATTATTTTTCTTGAAACGTTTCAATGTCATATAACATTGAAGTTAACCATCTTCTGAATGTTATGTTACAACGTAACCAAATACTGAACTCAACTTCTTAATGTTTTATTATGATCTAATATTATGAAATTGCATATTTTTAATTGGTATCAATTGTAGAAATTATATGTAACTATTGAGGAAAGTTTCAATCTAATATGATCATCAGGAAACATCACAATCCAACATAATATTTGATGAACATTGCAATGCAACATTACACTTCATGAACATAAGTTAACCAACATAAATGTTACAATGTGATATAAATATTCAACCATATTCAACCATAGTTAACATGGGCAATCACATCCAACCATGGTTAACCTATGTCAATCATAGTCATTGAAAGTCAACCATAGTCAACCATGGTCAATCATGGTCAACCATAGTCATCCAAAGTCAACCATAATGAACAATAGCCAACCTAAATCAACCATAGTAATCAAAATTCAACCATGATAAATGTCACACTGTGAAAATACCATTGAGGAATGTCATAATCCAACATAATCATTGATGAACATCGCATTGTGACATAACCATTGAGGAACATAGTAATTTGACATAAGTCAACCAAATTGAATAATGCAATGCCACATAACCATTGCGAACGTCGAAATCAAAGCCCTTCAAAAACACTGCAATGGGACACAAGTCCACAAAGATGAGTGTTGCAATGTGACATAACCATTAAGGAACACCACAAGTGTGACATACCCCTTCATGAATGTTGCAATAAAACATAACCATTGAGGAACATACAAATTCCTTATAATTTGACCAAGATGTATATCACAATGCATAAAATGGAACATAAGTCCACTAAGATTATTGTCGCAATGGGACATAACCATTAAGGAACATCACAAATGTGACATACCCCTTCATGAATGTTGCAACACAACATAACCATTAAAGAGCATAGTAATTCTTTATAAGTCAACCAAGATGTATATCACAATGCACCATGATCATATAGGAACATCTCGTTGAAACATAACCCTTAAGGAATGTCATAATGTGACATAACCCTTTATGGATGTTATAATGTGATGTCACCATTGAATGTCGCAACAATTTGACATAACATAGCAATGATGAGCGTCACAATGTGACATAATCATTTGCAAACATCATAATCCAACATAACCTTTAATGAACGTCACAATAAAACATAACCTTTAAGGAATGTCACAAGGTGATAAAACGCTTAATGAACATTGCGATGTGACGTAACCATTGAGGAACATGGCAATTCGACATAACACAACAAATATGAATGTTATAATGGGACATAATCATCTGGGAACATCACGGTCCAATATAACCCTTAAGGAATGCCACAATGCAACAAAATCCTTGATGGTTATCAAAATGTGACACAACCATCAAGGAATGTAGCAAATCGACGTAAGCCAACCAAGATAAACATCGCAATGCAACATTACCATAGTCAACTATGGTTAAACATAATCAACATGGTCAACCATGGGTAACCATGATTGCCAACAATGGTCAACCAAAGTGAATCGTAGACAACCTAAGTCAACCATGGTCAACATTAGTAAGCCAAAGTAAACCATAGCAAACCATGGCCAACAAAAGTCAATCATATTTAAACATTGTTTACCATAGTCATCCATAGTTAACCATGGCCAACCATGGTCAACTAAAATCAATCGTGGTCAATTATGGTCAACCATTGTAAAATGAAAGTCAACCATGCTCAACCAAAGATAAAAATAGTAACACATGGTTAACCATAGTCATCCATAGCAGTGGAAAATTGTCAACCTTAGTCAAACATGATAAATGTCACAATATGAAATAATCTTTGAGGAACATCACAATCTAACCTGATTGTCAAGGAACAATTCATTTCTACATAACAATTGAGGAACATCACAATGCAACATATCCTTTCATGAATATTGTAATGTAACATAACCCTTCAAGAACATTGAAAATTGACATAAGTCCACCTACATTAACATCACAATATGACATATTCATTAAGGAACATCATAAATTTGACATTACCCTTGATGAATGTCGTAATGTAAAAAAACCATTTAGGAGAATAAAAATTCCATCTAAATCAACCAAGATGAATATCATAATGGATCATGACCATCTAAGAATAACCCACTATAACATAACTCTTAAGGGATATCACAAGGCGTCAAAATTATTAATGAACATCACAATTCAACATAACCATTGAGGAATGTAGTAAATTGTAATTCGACATAAGTCAATGAAGTTGAATGTCACAATGCTACACAATCATTCATGAACATCACAATCCAACATAACCCTGGAGGAATATAGCAATGTGATAAAATCCTTTATGGACATCAACATGCAACACAACCATTAAGGAATGTATCAATTCGACACAAGACAACTAATATGAATATTGCAATGTGACATTACCATAGTCAACTATGGTTAAAAATAATCAACATGCTCAACCATAGTCAACCATGGCCAACAATATCCAAGAACGGTCAACCATAGTGAATCATAGTGAACATAAGGAATGTAGTAATTTGACATAAGGCAATGAAGGTGAATGTCATAATGTGACACAACCATTGGGGTACATCACAATCCAACATAACCTTTGAGCCACATAAGAATTTGATAAAATCCTTGATGGGCATCAAATGTGATGCAACCATTGAGGAACATAGTGTTTCAACATAAGTCAACTAAAATGAACATCAGAATGTGACATTACCATAGTCAACTATGGTTAAACATAATCAACATGGCCAACCATGGTCATACATGGTCGACCATAATCATTCTTGGTAAAATATGTCCAACCATGGTCATACTTGGTCAACCATAGCAAACTATGGTATTACTTGGTCATTCTTAGTCAACCATGGTCAACTATTGTCAACCCTTGACATACTTGGTCAACCATGGTCATACTTTGTCAACCATAGTGATACTTGGTCAACCATGGCCATCCATATCAACCATGGTCAACCATATCATGGATATTTCAGTATTAATTATATTGATATTTCAATTCCCAAATCTACTAATCCTCCCCATGCACACTGACTATCAATATTATTAAAGGTGGTTGATATATGCAAATTCACGTCATTAATTAAAAAAACTAGAGAATCGTGTCGATCGATGTATATCAACCATCGTTAATAATTTGGTTGTGCTAGTAGATTAGTCGTATCAGGAATCATTATCCAATAAAAAATTAAGATCTCTTATTTTCATGGATTCATTTATTTTTTAATTTCAAAAACCACACATCTTGACAAAACAATCCTTGAAATATTCATCATCCAATTTAAGAATTTTTATTTTCAAAATTTTTAAACAATTCTAATTTGGAAAAAAATGAATACCATTTTTTCCTAAAACTTAAGAAAAAAATTATATCAATGATATGAACCATCAAACTAACAAACACACCGATTTGTATAATCCTCTGTGGTATGTAGTCTTAAACATAATAATTAAATTATAGTCTTCCACAAACAAACCCTTACCCTTTATTTTTATTTTTAACCATGAGAATCAGTAACTGGTAGGTTTGATATGGGCTAGGCCCAAGATCAAGCCTATTGGTTGCCACTATAACCCAAAAGTATATTCGATAGCCCACAAGCTAGATTTACCAATAACTTGCGACTTAGCAAGGGTCGAGGCATCTCGAAGCCCATCAGAGTGGACCTCTATCTAAGGGGTTGTCTACCCTTCTAGCCTTATCACAACAAATCCACATGTCCACTTTGAGGGAATTGAACACGGGTGGGGAGGATAACAAACATGCTACCCAACCACCTAAGCTATGAACCGGAAACAAACCCTTACCTTTTATTAATAAACCTTTTGTTAAGCCCTAATATTGGCTCATTAACCCTTAATTGGGGCATATTATATTAGTAATGTTATTTTATTTATGTCGGCTTTAGGCCATTAGTTGTAATTATACCTCCTAGTCTTCTATATATACCAAGGAGACATTTTCATTTTGA
>ML780263.1:509632-606502 GCA_009831015.1 Picea engelmannii | reverse complement strand
TTCATGGCCTTTTTCCACTCTTGGGTGGTCATTAGTAGAGGGGTTCTGGGGTTGAGACTCCATCGATACTAAGGGTGTCTGGGTTTTCCCCTATTGCTACATTGGCCATCTTGTCGGCTTCTTTGTTGTTTCCCCAAAGTATGTGATAAAAGGTGGTTCTGATATCTCTGGAGGCCAGTTGGGTTCTCTCAAAAATTTTCTTTAGGCTTGGGTCTCTGGGGTTTGTTCCCTTAACCATCAATCTTAATATGGTGTTGGAGTCTCCTAGCACTACAAGCTCTCAGATTCCCTTGGTTTGGGCTAGTTGTACCCCTTTTAAGAGGGCGTAGGCCTCAACTTTGTTGTTGGTTTCCATCCCCAGATTCCATTGGTAGCTTGCGGATTCCCCCCCCCTGAGATCGTAGAGTATCCCCCCCGCACTTGCCTCCCCTAGGTTTCCTTTTGAAGCTCCATCGGAACAAAGGGTATGGAATTTTTTCTTTTGTATCCAAAGGTTAATGTAGAGAATGTTGTGAAGCTACCAGCTTGATATTTTTGCTTCTTTGGTATGCTTTGAAGCCCTGAGATTGAAGCTTGTCATCTAGTCTTTTTCCCAGGCGATCCACTTTGTTGGGTCTTCTATTTTTAGGGGTTTTGAGTTTAAGGATTCTCAGAGCAACAAATTTTCTTTAGCAGCTACTATTTGGGGAAAGAAGGACTTTCCTTGAAAAATTTTCATGTTTCTAGTTATCCAGATCTGCCAGCAGATGAACTTTGGCAGTGCTCGCCACATGCGCTTCAGAACTGGCTTGTCCTTCAAGGATCCCCTGTAGTACTTGTACCAGTTTCCCAGGCTGGGGTGGCGAGAAGAGGGCCACAATATAATTCTAGCGAGGTCCCTGAAGGCTAGGGTCCAACAATTTCTCGCAAAAGGGCACTGCCAAAATAAATGGATGATGTTCTCTTGACTATTTTGGCAAAGAGAGAAGATGAAGGGGCCATGAAAACCTCTTTTCATGAGGTTTTATCCTGTTAGGATTTTATCATGCACTAGGTTCCAGGTGAAGAAGTTGATTTTGGGAAGGGAGTCTCGATTCTAGACATTTTTCCATTTTGCTGAGGATTGGTAGTCTTCCGTGAGATCAAGGATCTTGTTGTACCCTTCTTTGACTGAGTAACCTTTGTTCCCCCATCCCCTGCTATCTGGCTAGGTTTTTTCGATGGGCGTTGCCCCTTTTAGGAGCATGGTCAGGTGGTTAGCTTGTGCTATCAGATGCTATGGGACATCTCCCAAGTTCCAGTCTCTCCAACTGCCATTGTTTTTCCAAGCTGAGATGTCATATGGGGTGCGCTTGCTTGTGCCTAACATCCAACATTTTAGCTCCATGAGGTTTCCCTTGCTAGGGTTGAAAGTCACCCCAAATATTCAATCTTGCCAGATTTTTATTGTTTTACCATTGCCCGGGATCCAGGAAAGGTGTTCTCTGAAAAAGGGGGCGGTGCCCTTTATTAGCTTCCAGATTTGAGACCATGCTTGTTGATTTTGTGGTTTGTCGATACTTATTTTTCTTTTACCCAGTATGTACTTGTTTATGATAGCCTGTTTCCACCAGTCATTATGCCCTAATATTAACCTCCATAGGAGTTTGGCTTCCATTGCAGAGTTGGTAATTTCGAGGTCTTTGATGCCCAGACCACCCCTTTTTTTGGGCTAAGTGATTGTTTCCCAGTTTACCTAGTGGAATTTTTTGTGATTGTCTTTTCCCCCTTGCCACATAAATTTGCGAATGAGCTGGGCCATTTATTTAAGGATTCCCTTTGGGACTAGAAGGGTAGAAAATTGATATAGGGGGAGGGCCAAGAGGATAGATTTGATCAACACCACCCTACCTGCTGGATTAAGCCACCGAGAGCCCCATTTTTCCATTTTTTCCCTGATCTTTTGGATGACGTGGTGCCAAAATTCTCCAGGAAGCGTTTTGATGCAGAGGGGGAGGCCCAAATACTTGAAGAATTTCTAGTCTTGGGTAATGGAAAAACCCATGATTTGAGTTATACCAGCTCTGATGATTGTCGAGACATTCCAGGTATCAATTTGACATTTTTCTTTATTTAGGATACCTCTCGAGACTCTAAGGAAGGTATCTAGGACTTGGAGGATTCTTCTGGCCAAAATTTTAGAAGCACCAATTAGGAGAATTGTGATGTCTGCAAATTGGGAGTGGTTTAGTCTTTTTACTCCTTGAGAAATTTTTATTCCAGGTATGTTTCCATTTACACTTTCCCATTCAAGATTTTTGTTTAGCGATTAAGCCATGATCACATAAAGCAAGGGGAAAGGGTTAAATTAAATTACTATCTTATCATTATAACCTTTTCTCAGTTGTCTAACTTATTCTCTATCTATTTGATTTCCATAATTCTCATTTCTTTTAAAATTCCTTAAAAATTTATAAATAAAATTATGGAACCTTAATTAAAAATATTGAATATAATCAACTCCATCCAATGTGCTAAATGCCAACCTGTGATAAGTAATACTCTTCACATATCAATTATCAGTTTGTGAGATTATAATATCCTTCACATGAGAACTTGCTTCCTAAGACAACCTTTTAATTTATAAATGAAATCGATGAATGGAACCTATTTTGCATCGTCCAACGTCATTCTTAAGGAATTGACCCTCAAAAGAATTGTCTCTCGGGATGTTCAAGGATTATCGTTATTCCTCCTCTAAATGACATTAGCGCCCTCAATATCTTACTCTAGAACTATGAAGAGAAGAAATGTATACATTGCAGCGATAAGGATAATAGAATAACAACACGATTGCTAAGGTTGATTGCCATGATTAGGGTGCTCAGGATGGTCAGTGAAGGTTCAACTAGCAGGTCACCGAAATTCATAATCATAATTCAAGGAGATGAAGTGGAAAAGAAGGGACACTAAATCCACTAACAAAGAAGAAGGTAACATGCAGTAGTAAGAAGAAGCTGGACTCCAAGATATTCACTAAATATGTTTGTCAAGGTAAACGAAGCAACAACCCATACGCCCAAATCACATACCACATAGGATAGTGATCAAGTCAGTCCTTCAAGCCTGGGACAACAAGGCTGGGTTCAGATCCTCCCGGTAGAATGTAATGCGAATCAAGCGCAACATCCTGAGTGGGCCTAATGGTTAAGAACATGTGTTTCCTCTTAAGAGGTCACAGGTTCAAATCCAGAGGGGGGTAGGGTATGTATACCTTCGTAGACTTTACCAGTCAAATCGTTGGGCGGAGGGGGGTCCCTTGTCCCACAAACAAGGGGGTCTCATACACCAATTTGGTGTGTTGGCTTGGCCGTGACCTTAAAAATAGATTATTATTATTATTATATCAAAAGCTTTTATTTTGTTCCAAAACGCAACTCATAAGCATGCGTTTGTTGTTCAATGACTACAAAAACCAGTCGAGAAGCATTTAAATAGGAAAAAATTTCAAAAGCTTGATGGGGGGGATCTGAAATAGCAGTCAGTTTCTCCCACCAGCATGACAACTGAGATGGCGATCGCCATAATTCTTATTTAAATTTATTTGTAGATCGAAATGTTCTCTTTCCATATATTAAATTCATTTTTTTTTTGGGGGGGGGGGGTTAGGAAATCATGGCATCAGAAGACCTAGAGAAAGGGTTGACTTACGTGGAATCGCTGTGGAATCAAATTTAACTATCCTAAAATTTAGTCAATTTATCAAATCATATCCAAGGTTACAATCAACACCCAATGCTCATGTATGTTGAATTGATGTTGTGGTAAAGTGATTAGGCTGATGTGTTGCGATTAACTGGACCATTAATCAAAATTCCCAATTTAATTTAAATAAAGCGTCACAATGTTCATAGACTTTCCATCCACTAGAGCTTTTAGGTAGATAGAATATTACAGTAAGCACCTATCTATTCATAACAATACAGTTTCAGGGAGGAGTGTACGATATTTTAAATTCTCTGTGCAAGGTTAACACAAAATATAAATTCTGGATTAATGTCTAGATGGAGCATCCAGATCATTGGCCTTAGTATAGAAATCAACATCCATATATTATAAACCAACTAAACCGGTACAATATTGTATCCAAGGAGATTATCGGCGTTGTCGATCTTCAAATTCATGCAGTTACACGAATAGAAAAAAAATCGAATATACAATTTAAACTCACTGCAATTACAATTGAATATAATATTGTAATCCCACAACGATGATGGGTCTGGAAATGATCTTCGCAACGGAGGTTCCTTCCTACTTCCCTCTTTATAATCGTTGATACTTCACTGATACCTCCTAGCCAACGCTAGGGGTAATCTTCTTTCACTTAGCCCCCCAAGCCACAAAGGGGCCACACAAAAACACAACCATAATCCTCTAGTTCCCATCTCGCCTCGCAAGGTAGAGCCACCACTCTCTCTCAAGCTGGGTATCCCAACTCTCACAAGAAAAACCAGTAAAAAAATATGTAGCATAACTTTACCCATAACCAGTGTGATCCCTCTCTCATCTCAGCCATTTGTTTTATAGAATTTTCCCATAACTCATCCCCACTTGCAAAATTAATTCACTTTTTAATTAAAATAATTTTGAATTATCTCCCCCTTACACTGGTCACCCTTTCCCCAATTTGCATAACTAAATCCACATTATATTTAATAAAATTCAATTTCTCTCACCCTTCCTAAAAGCGCTTCTTAAATCACTCCTAGTTGTCTCTTTATTCCCCTTAATTCCAATTAATGACCGACACCTTTTTAAAACTGAGTTGAGTTAAAATAAGAATATTCTCCTACTTAAACTAGTGTTAAGTAGACTTTATATTCCTTTCTATGTGTATCCATTCCTTTAGCTTTATTCTATTCTTACCTTAAATTCTTATTTGGTAATTACTTGCACATATGTGTATTAATTCAATCTTTAGATTTATTTTATTTTCCTTGATTTCTTAAATTGATTTACTTCATCTCCTCATTATTTAATTTTTAAATTTAGTTTTTAGTCTTCTTACTAACTTAGACTTAGGCTTAATTAAATTTTTAATTGCAAGGGCTTAGACTCTTATATAGATTATGGTTAATAAATTCAATCCTTCCTTAATTAATTAATTAATTGATTCTTCCGACAGTGCTCGAGATTTTACAAGGTTAATTATTCCCTCAGTGTTTTCTAGGCCACCTAGATTCATTATCTCAAATTTTATTTGTGCGACGTGACCTTCAAGATGCACTCCGTGCTCCAAGGGTGTCACTCTCCTTTGGCTGGTTTTGGTAGTTGTCCAACCCCTGGAGTCAACACTCCATTCAGACGACCTTGTGAGAGACTAAGGGCTTCTAAGGAATAAGGACCCTACCTTATTTCACGTCCCTTAGAAATCTTCGTGAATGACTATCTCAATCTACTTTCATGGCATCATGGACCTCTCGAACTAGGTAATCATTAACCTACAATTCGAGCCACGACGAGAGTGCTAGTAGGCTGTGACAGGGACGCTGCCACCCCTCTCCCTCAATATCTGGTCTATGTGCATGGCACCTTTACTCCTTATGTGAGTCAAATTAGCAAGGAATCATCATTATGCATCCATCAACAAAACACTGTCAATGATCCATAAACAACATCATAATATAATCGATCATATGTCACATATGCATAAATGAAATACTCAAACCCATACAATCCACTCCTTGACTCAATTTGGATTCCAAGAAGGTCCATTGATGCCATCAACATCCTCAATCTGTCAAGTGTCCTACACACTCAGGGGAAACTCATCAATAACATATGTCAATACATAGATATCAAACTACATAAATCATAATCCATCAACATCATCATAATAATCCATAAGCGAAACAGATAACCATATACTATAACCGGATCACTTGTAAGCAAGTGTCCTCAAAGAATAAGTCAATAATATGTCCAGATGACCCTACAGGTTGTCAATACACTTCGTGATCTTCTTACTCAAAATATATCGAGACACCAAATTGCATGCTGGAACTTGACACTTATGCACTATTTCTCTTGCATCTTCCAGGATGTTGTTCAATGTTTTAAGCCAGTTGTTCACTGTAACGAGATCAATATTCTTAACGGAATCACTCTGAGACTGCCAAATAGTTATTCGATATTGTTGAATTTCCATGTTTACAGTTTAATTTCCTTAACTATTTTTTCCAAACGTGTAAGCTCTTCTCTACAACAAACAACAATCATAACCTCTTAGTCTACTCCTTGAATCAACCTGTCAATAACAACAACGCCTATCAATCCCGAGATAAATCCAAGATCTCCCATATTTTCTCAGTGATCTAATCCACCTAATGCAATAAGGTAGTGCTGAAAATGAAAGAGGTATTGCTGAATATGAAGCAGGAAAATGTGAATGTAAATCTGACTATCCATAAAGTCGACGACAAACTTGATCGAGAATTGTTTTGGAAGAAATTTTTTATTCGCGGGATATCATCAACTTCTTTTATGCGTGGGGTATTTATAGGCCCTCATTATCCTTTATAAATTAGCTTCGTATGTCTTAGTCCTTACTCCAAAAAAATAAAAATAAAAAGTCTTTATCAAATCGAAAACATAGTCATCAAACAGTTCGAAAGACTTTGGTTCTCATGATCAAGAACAGAAAAAGAATCACAACGAAATGACCGACATATACTTTATTTCAAAGGAAAATTTTATATTATCAAATTTAAAATGGAAGTACAGATTTCATAATTAATAAGAACAAATTAAATTATTATTAATAAAAACAGACATGATTATTAAATAATTGTTTATATAATTAATTGTTTTATTTTAATTTTAAAATAGAATATAAAGTATTTATATGTAAAGTTATAATTAAAATGGAGAATAGTATAATTAATAAAATTAAATAACAAAAATCACTTAGTAGTATGATCTTTATCTTTCCAAACAACAATTTAAACTAGTTGTCTAAAATAAAAATATTTCAAAAATAAAACTTGCTAATAAAATGTGTAGATTCAAAAGCATTGGAACTTGTTAAACTTATTTGAATAACAATTGTATTAATAAGAAATCTGAATACAATAACTTCTAAGTTGTTAAATTTATTTGAATAAAAAAACTTAATATAATATTACAAATTTTTAAAGGCAACTTTTACATTGATTGATTTCGATCATTTATATATGATTTGCTACATTTGCTCCATTTATTTAAGGAAAAGAGAAATAAAGCACGAGAACAAGAATATCTTATAGTAGATTTTTGTTAGTCTTTGCTGAAGGTGCAGAGGGACTATAACGATCAATAATTCATTGATTTCATATTAATCTGTCATTTGACTATAAATTTTTGAATCATTTATATTGTTCGTACTATAGAAGTAAAAACATTATTTTATATATATAAAAAAAAACTTATATGTCATCGTCTCATTGAACAATATATTTGAGGTCTTATTGTGAGGTTTGTTGTTCCCAATGTTGTAAATGTGTAGATATCCAAAGTTTTGAGCTTAGACACTCCTTTTAATTTTTATTACATTTTTATTGAAATGTTTACAAACCGAAAGTTCTGAGCATGGACGTTGTTTTTTATTAATGTATTTGTCCTATTATTATTAGTCACTTGTAATTGTATTGAAATGTTTGCATACCGAAGGTTTAGATCATTGACACTTTTTTTGAGGTGCTTGAATAGGCCCGGCAACTTAAATGTTTACATGGAACGAGGTCCTGAAACATGCCTGACAACTTAAATGTTTGCATACCGTGAGGCCCTCAGACAACCTGACAACCTTAAATGTTTACCTAAATAGGCTTCTCAGAATATATTTTTCCTCGAAATTTTTCATACAATGTTGGAGTGAATTTGGGCAATATTGTTGTCCATCGCCAGTTGAATAGGCATTGTATGTTTCATACTTCTTCTAGGCTTGGAATGCAATTTCGTCATCATTGAAGCTACATACATTGTTTACTGGTTCGGTGGGTGCTTCTTCTTCGCTGGTTTGTCAGTTGTTGCTTGTTGTTGTTTGGTTCAAATTTGCAAGGTTGGGGTCCTGCATTCGCAGTTGGATCTATTTTTTTTTTAATACTTTATGGGGTTTAGGTGTTGCACCCAAAATTCGACCTGCGCTTCTATCGTTCATCGTTTCGAAGTAAGTTTACATGCCATAGTTTCATTTTCTATTCCTTCTTTGCTATTCAGTGTTTGCAGTTTGCAAGTACGAATGTTTGCTTATTTCTATTAGCATGCTCATCATATGTTTTTGGTTCCTTCTGTGCTTCGGCTTCAGTTTGGTAATCGTTGGAGATACATATGTTGTTTACTGGTTCGGTGGTTTTTGCTTGTTCGTTGGTTCATCGGCTGCTGGTTGTTGCTGTTTGGCTCAAGTTTACAATTTTGGGGCCATGGGCCTGCAGTCGAGCTTGTTCGTGATTTCTCGTTGGTTTGGTGCTTGATGTATTCTTTTGTTTACTTCGGCTTTGTAGGGTTGGGGTCCTGCGCCGGTAGTTGGAGCTTTTTTTTTTTGGGGGGGGGGGGGGGAGCGCTTTGCGGTGTTCAGATCTTGCACCCGCGAGTGGATCCACGGTTGTGTTGTTTGTTGTGTTTAGATACCAGCTTCCATTCATGTTCATTGTATTGTGTGCGTTCCCACATTCAAACAAATAGAATAGCTGGAGAAAACGAAGGAATCTCAACTGTAGCGGTGGAAGAGGAGATACAAAGGTACATGCTTGTATTGTTATTTCATATTCCATTGTTTTGTATTTCATTTATTATCTGTATATGTGTTCACCTAGTTTATTGTATGTAGATATTGCGTACCTTCCTATATAGTAACTTATCTTCATTACATGTCTTCCTACATACTAACTTCCTTCATGTCCATTGTATTTTTACTGCATTTCTACATTGAAACAAATAGAGTGGCTAGAGAGGACGATGGGCTCTTTGGCGCGAATGTAGATGAGGAGTTGCAGAGGTGCATACCTGTACTCTTATTTCATATTCCAGTGTTTAGTATTTCATTTATTGTCTGTGTATTTATTCTACTGTTTTGCATCTTTTTTACTGTATGTATATACTACGTATCTTTTTGCTTATTCTCATGTGAATCGTATTCTCTTTGCTGCTACATTGAAATAAATAGAACTGTATTTCTTTTTTCTACATGTCTTTCTTCATACTAACTTGTCTTCATGTCCACTGTATATTTGACGTTGCTACCTTGAAACAAACAAATTGGTTGGACAGGAAGATGAATTCTTATATGCAACAATAGAGGGGTCTGGGTACAATCTTCGAAAAGGTATACCAATTGTTCTAGTAAATTAAACATACAAAACGGGTGGGGGCATATAATATTGGACTAGAAAACGATGATTTGGAAACAATGGGCCTTTGTGCCCTCCCCATTTCTAATTTTTCCATTTTCTATTATCCCTTTGGCTTTTTGATTTCTCTGCTTAGTCGTCTTTCTCAAAATTCACTGGTGCATGGGTTGGAGGACTCACGGGTTCACATTTATGGTCATGCTTCTACCTTATTCCATACTTACCCACTTTGTTGATTGCGGGTGCCAGGATGGCGGGTTCAAAATTGCACCTTTGGCTTCACAGGTTCCGCAATATACAGATTGGCCGTCGTGCCCCGCCATCACGCCCTATTTATTGTTACACATTCTTTTAGTCAAAAAATATGAGGTATACAATTTGACCCTCGGGTCCTCATGTTTCATGAGTATCCCTTGGCACCCTATTTCATATTCCATTTACTTCGACCCTGCATGTGACATTAAGAACAATTATGGACAATATACAATTCATATGCTTGTTTATTCCTTCTGATGTTCATCTACACATGCTTGCATCAGAAAAAGTTGGACTAGTGACATGGCCATGAGCAGTCAATCATCCCAAACATCAGCAGATCGACAAGGCCAAAGGTAAAGATGCATACATTATCTTCCTCGTATGTTTACCAAACAAATATCCTCAACTATTTATTCATCTATGGCATGGTGAATATGTTGATGTCATCTGCAACACATACTTTGCAGTTCATAAGAAGTATCAACAAGTGCAAGCGAGACGCCGAACATAGAGCAGGTTCCGCAAACTAAGAGGTCTGGTTGCAAAACTTTGGCTCCATAGTTCATCCAAGTTGTGCGTCTACTTGTACATTTATGCCAAGAAAAAAAGAAAACAAAAAAATAATGTACACTACCATTCACATTACTTTTCCTATTAAAAAATTGTCACCAGGTCTAAACTTATAACACCCAAAATACTATCAATAGAGGGATTGAACAACCACCAAACTGGACAAGTGTTCATCGAGGACATAATGGTTGTCTATAGCACCTACTTGGACAAGGCAAACAAAACTAGATCCATTATGCATGCTAACATAAAAGACAAGGAGGTTCTGATGACAGACACACTGACTGTTCCTACACAACTTGTCCAGAAACATGCAGAAAATATATTGCGAGGTAATGGTATATCCATTACAAATTTTAATATATTGCCCAAAACAGTATATGACTGTGGTGATTGTGATCGGATTATATCTCTCAATGAAACAAGTATTGTGGAAAAAATTCTCGCTATTTGTTCAGAATATCATTTCGTCCTGGACACAACTATTAGACAACTTGCACAGAGCAACGATAATTACCCAATCAGAACCATTGGCACAACTGTCACACTCGTGAGAAAACTTGGCTCGCAACACATTCTCCATTTAAAAGATGGAGAGTTAGACAGCGACAAGGCAATGATACCATTCTCCATATCCATTTTTGTCATTTTCTTTCGCATGTCCATGTATCTCAGTTAAGTTACACAAATATTGCATTGTTCCATGTTGTAGCTGCAATTGTTCAATACCTATTCAAATTTGTTTTCGTCAATGGAACAACAATTGCATAAAGGGCAATTTCCACTTATGCTCTTCAAAAATATAACAAAGAAAAGAAATGTTAAAGAAATGATCTTTCGCACAACCCAATCAACATTTGTAATAGAATTGCGAGCAGACATAGTACAAGATCTCAAAAAACTAACTAGCTCTACATCTGTTGTGCATATACATCTACAGATTCATCCTCACTTTTCTCATACAAATAGCCTTCACCAAATTTCTGCAATTTTTTCTTTTGGGTGCAGTTGTATAATATATTGTTCAATATATTAATTGCTATGCTCATGTTTCCAGGTTGAAGTTGTTTTAGTTGTAGTGAA
The DNA here is from genome assembly GCA_009831015.1 of Picea engelmannii. Classification (NCBI taxonomy): domain Eukaryota; kingdom Viridiplantae; phylum Streptophyta; class Pinopsida; order Pinales; family Pinaceae; genus Picea; species Picea engelmannii. Next base: position 595,247 of record ML780263.1, on the reverse strand, counting down.
TGCATACTCGACACCCTTTGAGCCTGTATGTGCAAAATGCAACTCTCCTACTTCTGTTTTTTCTTTCATAAGGGATGATATGATTGATTGTCTGCGATGCAATAAAAAAAGTCCATACATATATAGACATTGCCTCAATGCTGCCATCCGAACCGTGGGAAACACAATCGTGCATTGTACAATTTGACAACCTCTGTTACAAGATGTGCTTCTTGGGTTAGCAAAATTTTCATATGAAGCATACCTACATAAAATGGCAAACAATGTCGACATGTTGCGCAAATTTTGGATACATAGAAAATTTACCTTAAATGAGGACAATGCAATATTGCATATCGACTGAATATATATATATATCAAGCTTTGGCAGGAAATGAAAATATCTCATGTGTGGCTGTAATTTTTCTTCAACACCTAGAATGAATGTTCGTCGGACTTGAGTTCTTCAAAGTTTACATCTATAGCTGTAAAATTCTCTTTCCAGAGATTTTGTCTCTTCTTGTGCACTTGAAACAACAAGGAGATTCTAATTACAAATGTAATTGATGTTTTTATTTTAATATTTTTTTGCATCTCCCAATAAGAATTTTGCATATTTGTTTCGGTGTGCAAATAAAAATAAAATGGTGGTTGGTTGTGGCTTTGATGGAGGAGTCTACACTTTTTTTGGGTGCCCAAGTTGAACAATTGTTTTCCAACTATATAGCCATGGTAGGATTTCTGCATTTTTTTTGGGTGCCCAAATAAAGTAAAAATTGGTCTCCAACTATACATTTATGGTATGGTATCTGCATTTTCTTGATTCCCTAATTGAAAAAAAGGACTCAGCATGGATTGAAACATGAGCTTGAGATTTTCATATCTTGCTATAGAGATTGGGAAGTTCGGGCATTGGAATTCATATAGGAAGGTGCGGTTGTTGGTGATGTACACACGCATAAGATTGTTCAGTCCAGAAATGGGAAGCATGAGAGAAAACCCCATAAAAAGCATCCCGCTGTAAATAACTCGGTCCCATCCTTTTAACCGTCCAATTAGCTTGCTCCTCTGGGCAGAATCATCAGGAATTTACAATAATATTGGAAATTTGGCATTGTTAAAACTGGTAGTGATAGACCATAGAACTATTAGAAGGAAATGTCCATAGTGATCTTGCTTAATGATAAAATAGTAATCGACAACTTTATTGTTCCCCATTTTTAGGTCTGGTTATAGCTAGTGTACAATGGCGAAGCTCCACTGGTTTTGTGTTGTCTTGTATTTGGCAGACTTTTGTTCATATCCCATGGCCCCAGTTATTTTCCCGTGGGAACATATAACAGATGTAAGAGAAAACTAGTGCCACAATGTGTGTTTTTTTTATATCAAATTGTTTGATGAAAATGTTGATGCATACTTCTATATGGAACCTTGTGGGATCTTTCTTGAGGCCTTCTCTGCTCATGCATTTCATTCTGCCTCAAATTTCAATACATTTGGTGTTTACTTGGTTCTTGCTTGTATGCTTCGTTCTGGAAAATTAATAATACATTCAGGATCTTCGCAACTTTTCTATGATCTTAAAGACTATAGAGGACATTCTTTGCCCTTTAATATAAGTTCCGTGACACAAATGTAGTGTATGGCTCATTTTAGCACTTTTCCTTGATCGATGAACTTAGCAAAATTAATCTCCTGAAATAATTTGAAATAAAATAATATATACTATGCGAAGTCCAATGGAACTATCATATCAATGATAGGACATTAAAATTCAAATTCATCGTTGTTATACTTGCGGTGAAGCTGACAGTACAATAACTTTACTTAGACATCCCAAAATTGATTTTCTTGTAGCTTTTCGATGCTTCTCTTATACAAGCAGATCTTGGAAACTATAAGAATGGCTCACTGTATCTATTCCTTGATTGAAGAACCTGTTCACATGTTTAATGCACTTCATAGTTATTGTTAAGACCATCAATTGGGCTTTCTTACACCAATTCCCACTTCCGAAAATTGCCATCCCTTTTTTTTTTGTCGTTTGCTTTTCCTTTCTGGTTACTTACTCGTTTTTCAGAAAATGTCTAGGTGCGGAAGTTGGTGGATTCACGTGTTCAGATTTCCACTTACTTTTATATCACCAGCCCGACCGACCACTTCCCCGTTTCATATTGAACAAAATTTTTGGATCGCGGGTTCCTGGATACGCGGGTTCAACATTGCGTTTTGATTGTTCCACCGCTTGCAAACAACACTTCGACTTCCGCGATCTACAAATTAGCAAACAAATTCCCCTTTATCTCGTTTTTAGAACTTTTCCTTGATCGATGAACATAGAAAAATTAATCTCCTGGAATAATTTGAAATAAAATAATACATACTATGAGAAGTCCAATGGAACTATCATATCAATGAGAGGACATTAAAATTCAAATTCGTCATTGGTATACTTGCGATGAAGCTGACAGTACAATAAATTTACTTACACATCCCAAAATTGATTTTCTTGTATCTTTTCGACGCTTCTCTTATACAAACATATCCTGGAAACTATAAGCATGGCTCGTTGTATCTATTCCTTGATTGAAGAACCTGTTCACATGTTTAATGCACTTCATAGTTACTGTTAAGACAATCAATGGGATTTCTTACACCAATTCCCGCTTTCGAAAATTGTCATCCCCTTTCTTTTTTCCCTCTGCTTTCCATTTCTGGTTACTTACTCATTCTTCGAAAAATGTCTATGTGCGGGAGTTGGTGGATTCACGTCTTGAGATTTCCACTTACTTTTATATCACCAGCTCGACCGACTGCTTCCCCGTTTCATATTGAACAAACTTTTTTGAACGCGGGTTCCTGGATAGGCGGGTTCAACATTGCATTTCCATTATTCTGTTGCCTGCAAACAACACTCGGACTTCCAAAATCTACAAATTAGCAAACAAATTCCCCTTTATCTCGTTTTTAGCAATTTTACTTGATCGATGAACTTAGCAAAATTAATCTCCTAGAATAATTTGAAATAAAAGAATATATACTATGCGAAGTCCAATAAAGAATAAAATTCAAATTCGTTATTGTTATACTAGTGGTGAAGATAACAGTACAATAACTTTACTTAAACATCCCAAAATTAATTTTCTTGTAGCTTTTTGACGCTTCTCTTATACAAACAGATCCTAGAAAATATAAACATGGCTTGTTGTATCTATTCCTTGATTGAAGAACCTGTTCATATGTTTAATGCATTTCATAGTTACTGTTGAGACCATCAATGAGGATTTCTTACACCAATTCCCGCTTCCGAAAATTTCCATCCCATTTCTTTTTTCTCTCTCCTTTCCCTTTCTGGTTAATTACTCGTTTTTCAGAAAATGTCTAGGTGTGGGAGTTGGCAGATTCATGTCTTTAGATTTACACTGTTACTTTTGTATCACCAGCTCGACCGACCGCTTCCTTGTTTCATATTGAACAAATGTTTTGAATCGTGGATTCCTGGATAGGTGGGTTCAACATTGCATTTCCATTGTTCCGCCACCTGCAAACATCACCCAGACTTTCGCGATCTACAAATTAGCAAACAAATTCCTATTTATCTCCTTTTCTTTTACTTTCTGTTTACTTGGTGCTTTTTCCGAATGTATCCTGATTTTATATACAACACCCGAAGTTCTGCAATATACAAATTGACCCTCGAAATCCGCCATTGTCTCTTGTTCCGTGTTACGCATTTTGCATTCAACAGTTGGGGTAGATACAATTTGACCATCAGGCCCTCACGTCTCCTGAGTAGATCTTATGGCTCTATTTTCAAGCTTGTCAATCTTTCCTGTTTTGAGTATGTTTAATGCTTTTATATCACAAGTCCACTAACCGCTTTTCCATTGCATACTTGGCCACTATTACCATCGTCGGTTCCTGGCCAGACTTGCTCAACATTGCGCTTCCATTGTTCTGCTATGTACAAACAACACCCGAAATTATGCAATATACAAATTGATGGCTGAAATCTATCATTGTGACATACAATTTGACCATCGACCACTCACGTCTCCTGGGTATATCTTGTGACCCTATTTTTGAAACCCTCCTGACCGCTTTCCATACTTGGGCATTTCTTGGAACCTGTTTCACGGGTTGGCGGGTGGACAAAATGTACAATTCTCAGTCGCTCTTCGCTATCCTTGCTACCTTTGTACTTCTTTCTAGATATGCAATTATAAATCTTTAATTCTAGTAGTTCATCATGGAGGAACCGTTAAGATTGTCATCAATGTATGGAAGTCCGAAGAATATTTGTCATTAATATGAATTAAACCAAGATTTGCAAACAAGAGTGTTATCCTTTCCAAGTATTCATTTCAAACATGATGCAATCTCTTTCGTGCCTCGTCCGGTTGGCGCCTTTATGAAATCTATAATTCTTAATCTCTCTTCGTTGTCACCGCCACCTTCGCACTTTTTTTTAAATATGCAATTAGTAATCTTTAATGGTAACAACTCACTACGCACATATCCTTGAGATTGTCATTGATCAACGAAAGGTTCGAGGAGATCTTCCATTGATACACATTAAACCAAGATTTTCGGAGGGTTATATTATCCCTCCCCAATTTTCATTTCAAACATCATCTGGAGCAAACAAAAATTGCCATTAATGTATGGCAACAAATCCACAAAAGTTTTTTCTAGATACATTAAACACCTTCGGGCATGGTGGCCAGAGGTTCCAGTATTCCAGGGCATATTCTTACTACTCATCTCCCTCCTCCCAGAATCAAAAAAGGAGATGGTCCCTTGGTGCACCGAGAGATATATTTCAAGCCAAAGAATTTGAAGGCAACCCTGCCTGCTTAGACAACCTGCCCACTTGCATTGATGGATGGCGTAGAGGTTGATGCGATGGATTTCGAGCCAAAAGAAGATGAGTTGATGGACGATGATACGACAATGGATGATGGCAATGCAGAGACTATTCCCACTCCTGTGCCCAAATTGAAATCAAACATAACGGGAAGCACTTCCTGGCTCGAAAATGGCAATCCTGACAACACCAAAAGAAGGGGTTTCAGAAAAGAAACCGATGCCGAACGCAATAGCTGCTTTCCAGCTCGAAAGTAGGAATTTCAGAGCTCCAAACTAGTTCGTTCTGGGTGGAAGTCTTTCACTATAAGGAAATGATTTGTTGATGCTCCCAGAGATATATTTCAAGCCAAAAAAATATTCAATTGTGGGACCACTACCTTGTTCTTTGGATATACAATTAACATCTTAGGGAATGAGAACCAGAACTCCCACTAGTGCAAGGCATATTCCTACTAGTCATCTCCTTCTGCTCATAATGGACTAATATGGGCCTTTGGAATTGCACGTGAAACCTGTGTCCCTGAAGTTTTCAACTGTGAGGAGGTGGTTTCTTGGTGTGTCCTAAATTTCAGTTTCAGGCTATTCTATTTTCCCTGCAACGTTTTTCATCTTCTTCCTCATGGGAAGCTTGTGAGAACTATCAATTTTACCACAGGACTGTTGTTCATCTGCTTCAAGCCAAGGATTTATTCCACTGCGGACCCACTTTACCGTTTCTTTGTCGGGTCAGGTCTTCCACAAAATATTGATATCGGGGCACCGAACATTGATCCACTGAGGAGAAGACTGCGAGGATTTCCTAAAAAAAAAGCAACGTAATCAGTTTTTTATGCATGTCGAAGAGCATCTCGATGGCTCTTGCATGTTGTAGATCCTGTGCCTGTGTATATGGAAAATATGTTCAATGTTTTGGACCAAACAACTCGGTCCAATTTCTAAGGATAGATATACATTTCTCATTATTATTTTTTTTTAATGGATTTACTATTAAAAAAATTGCCTTGGAGTCTTGGTTGCTACTTCTTTTCTGGATTTAACACCTCTTCTCATTAGCATGGTTCGATAGTCTCGTAGTTCTTCAATATTGCATTTTCTTAAGTAATTTGTTCTAAAATGGAGCATTTAACAATTATATGACACTGCACTGTGTCGATCCTTTAGGATTTTATGGAAACAAAAAATGAATTTTAGACAGTTTCAAACAGACGTTCAATTCCATTCGTAATGCAGATAGAACAAAGAAATACCAAATCACAATGTTGCAGCAAGATTGTCATTCTTGTTTCTAGATATGCAATTATTAATCTTTAATGCTAACAATCCATAATGAAATAAGTTTAATACTTAAGTTAATATGTTACAGTCATGGAAGAATGTATCAAGAACACACTTACTCCCACAAGTTGCAATAAAAATCTAATCTTCAACAAAGCATTTGCTAACAATTACTAGAAAATCATGGTTTTGCAACAATGGGGCTTGTTTGAAACCAATTCCCGCTTACGAAAATTACGCTCCGGCTTTCTATTTTCCCATTCTTTTGTCCTCTGTAGTTTCTCTTTCTGGTTACTTAGTTTTCTTTTCTGAAAGTGTCTTACTGCTTGGGTTGGCGGATTCACGCATTTCGATAGAGTGCTTCCTCTTTGTCTAAATTACACTTTCCATTGTTCCGTGACCTGCAAACACCACTATGGTTTCGGCAATATGTAGATTTACTTATGGGCTCCCACATCATCCCCTCTTCCATGTTACACATTTTGCACTGAAATGTTATGATATATACAATTTGATAGTTGGGGCCTTACATCTCCTTGGGAACCTGTCACCTTATTTTGAAGCCCATCTGATCGCTTTTCACACTTGACCATTTCTTGACATCTCTTTCATAGATCGTCGAGTTTGAAGGTTCAAGAAATTTCAAATTTCTAGTTGTTGTTTCATGTGCCCGCTACCTTCATATTTCTTTCCAAGTATATGCAATATGTATACAACTTCTCTAGCAACATACAGAAAAGATCTTGCCAGGAAATGGAATATCGATTGCAGATTTGAATATATTGGACCTTCTTTTGCCTCTTCTATACTTGACCAAATTCTCGTTTCTTTTCCCCCTCTACTCTCTCTTTCTCATTAATTAGTCATTTTTCCGAAAATATCTCAACGCGCGCGTTGGCCGACTCATGGGTTCACATTTGTGCTTGTTCTTTTATATCGCGACTCTGACCAACCACTAGCCATTCGATGCCTAGGAACTTTTTAGATTGCAAATTCTCGGGAAGGTGAGCTCTATATTGCACTTCCATTGTTCTGTGGCCTGCAAACAACACCCAGACCTCCACGATATACAAATTTACTGCCACACTCCCACATCATACCCTCTTATGTGATACACAGTTTTCACACGAAGGTTCTGAGACCTGCAATTTGACCTTCGGGTGCTCATGTCTCCTGGGGAACTATTGTCACTCCGTTTTGAAGTCCCTGCGTCTACTTTCCATATTTCGCCATTTCTTGGAATCTCTTTCATGCCTCTAATTGCATACTTACCCCACTTTTTCACTTGCAGATTCTCGGATAGGAGGAGTGCACTTCCAGTGTTCCTTGACCTACAAACATCCCCCCGACTTCCGTGATATACAAATTTCCTTCCAGATTCCTACATCATCCCCTCTTCCGTGTTACACAATATGCACTCAAAAGTTCCGATCAATACAATTTGACCATTGGGGCCTCATGTCTCCTCAGGAACCCTTGTCAGCCTATTTTGAAGCTCATCCTACCGCTTTCCACAACCATTTCTTGCAATCTCTTTCATGGATCATCGGGTTGGCGGGTTCAGACAATTTCCAATTCCTAGTTGTTGTTTTTTGTGCCCTCCACCTTCGCACTTATTTCCAAGTATATGCAATAAGTATATAACTTATCCAGAAACATGCAGAAAGATCTTGCCAAGAAATGAGATATATATTACAGATGTAAATATATTAGTCCATATTTTTCCTCTTCTATACTTAACCAAATTCATGTTTCTCTTTTCCGTGCACTTTATCTTTCTCGTCACTTAGTCGTTTTTTCTGAAAATGTCTAACTGTGCGGGTTGGCGGACTTGCGGGTTCACATTTTCACTCGTTCTTTTATATCGTAGCTCCGACCGATCACTTCCCCATTCCATACCCAACCACTTCTCTGACCGTGGATTCCTGGGTAAGCGGGCTCTAGATTGCACTTCTATTGTTTTGTGACTTGTCAATAGTACCCTGACTTCCGCGTTATACAAATTTACAACCAGACTCGCATCATATTGTCTTTCGTATTATAGTCTACCTATCATTCCCTCTTCCTTGGTACACATTTTGCACTGAAAACTTCCGAGACATACAATTGGACCGTCGGGTCCTCACGTCTCCTGTGGAACTATTGCCACCCCATTTTGAAGCTCCTTTGTTCGCTTTCCATACTTTGCCATTTCTTCAGATTTATTTCGTGTATCGTTGGGTTGGCGGGTTCAAGAAATATCCAATTCCTAATCGTTGTTTCTTGTTCTCGTGCCCTTTTCAATTAGCAATTAGCAATTATATATAAGATCTTATTTCTAAGTATGCAATTAGCAACCGTTAATGATAAACAAAGATTTGAGGATATCTCCCATTAATACGCATAAAACCAAAATTTGCGCTTTGTTGGGTTGGTCCGTTCACGAAATATTCAATCCTCAATTCTGAAAATGAGTCCGACCGACCGTTTCCCTATTCCATACTTAGCCACTTTCCCGAAATTCCACAAATATACAAACTAGCTCCTGAACTGCCCCATCATGCTCTCTCTTTCGTTTTACACGTTTTGCAGTAAAAAATTCCGATAAATAAAATTTGACCGTCGGACACTCACCTCTCTTGAGTATCGCCTGTAACCCTATTTTGAATCTCATTCGACCGCTTTTTAGACCTTTCCATTCATTCCTTGCTCTTCCCCGTCTCCGTGACCTTCACACTTGTCTATAATAAAAAAATGTTTATATATATATATATATATCTTGTTTCTAAATATGCAATTAGTGACATTTAATTCTAATAGCTCATTGTGTAGGAATTGTATAGATTGTCATTAATGAGAGAAAGGCTCGAGGAGATCTCCTATTAATACGCATTAAACCAATATTTGTGAAGGGTTATATTATCCCTTCCGAGTGTTGATTTCAAAATCATGAAATGTCGTTCGCACGTCATCAGGGTGGCACGTTCACGAAACCTCCGATCCTTAATTTATCTTCGTCGCACCTGCCACCTTCGCACTTCTAAATATGCAATAAGTAAGATTTATTGCTAACAAATCATTATGCAACACCCATAGAGATTGTCATTAATGAGCAAAAGACTCTAGGAGCTTTCCCATTCATAAGCATTGAACCAACATTTGCAAAGAGTTATATTATCTCCTCCATCTGTTCATTTCAACCATCATATGGAGAAAACGAATGTTTGCATAAACCTATGGCATAAGCTTGACAACATTTTTTTGGAGATATAGTGAACATCTTCGGGCGCGAGGACCAGAACTTCCAGTGGTCCATGGCATATTCTTATTACTCATCCCCTGCCGCCCATAACCAAGTAATTTGGACCTCTGGGATTGCTCGTGTAGGTTGTGTCCTTGAAGTTTTTGACTGTAAGAAGCTGGTCTCTTGGTGCGTTGATAAATTTATTTCAGACCAAAGAATTGTTCCACTGCGGGACCTCTCTTCTGTTTCTTTGTCACCTCAGGTCTTCTACCAGATGTTAATATTGTCAGAGCCAACATTGACGTTCAAAGGAGAAGATTCCAAGAAGTTCCTAAGAAAGCATAATAACATGTTGGACCTCTTTCCTGAGATCTTGGAAGACCCGATGGTAGTTCCTGAAGATATCACAATATTGCAGGTTAGTTCATTTAGAAATCCATTCCGGGAAATTACCTGGCTATTTACAAGAATAACAGGACAAGAGTCCACAACAACTATTTACTAGATGGCTCTTTATATTTTGTATTTCATAGTCAATGAACAAGCCATTTTTTATTGGGGCAAGCTAATTTCGCATGAAATTTGTTCCCAATTGTCAAGCTTCAAAAAGGAGAATTTTTTTTATATGTCATCCTACTTAGTTTTTGTGATAGCAGATTGCTGCCAGTTTAGAAAATTGTCTCTATCCAAGAAGGTCAACTAGGAATTCGACCCAGTAACGTTCTGGTACCAGTCCTTGTGGAAGCACAAGGCCTCCCACTATTTTTATGAGGTTTTTAATGACTTTGTGTCTATTTTTAAAGTTTTGTTGTTAGGAGAAGATGCTCCTCGCATATCTGACCAGGCAACCAGGTTTTTGGACAGGAAGGGGGCACTTGAACATCTGGATAATTACAATTTGATAATGATTTTTGGCTCCACGGAAAAACCTGCTCTCCTTCCATGTCACATTACGAACATAATATTTGTTACAGAAGTAGCAAAGAAATACAACTATTGGTTGCATCTATTCCAAGAGAAGAGAAAAAAATAGTTCATTCCTTTGCCTTGGAAAGTCGAGGACTTCATGTTGAGGAATGTCAACAAAATTGATGAATTCGTAGCCCATTTTAGCAACTTGATCCTAAGATATGCTAAAATCCTAAGAGGGTTCGACCCCAATAATTGTTTTTTACAACATTTACAAATACTTGGCTTCGATAATTCTTTTTTCAAAAAACACCTGACCGAAAATAGAGACACTGAAGACAACGCTCCTTCTTATGATGCCAACTACCTAGACACATTAGAAAGCACCATTGAATTGTACAAGCAACAAGGAAAATACCTCGGTGAGAAGAGTGTTCATTTGGTGAATAACACTCCCAAAAGTACGACATCGCAGAGCATCCCTCCAACGGCCCACCACAACAACAAAGCCACTCAGATTTCTTCAAACAGAGGAGGATATAGCAACCCTCCTCACCCTAAAATTGATAGTTCTCACAAGATTCCAGTGGACAAGAAGAGAAACAAAATTGTGGGACAGGCGGAAGAGCCCAAAATTTAGAGTGAGAACATGAAACTTGAGCCTGATCTGGATAGCGTATTCTGCTACCTTGATCAACCCAGAGATGTGATCCAGCATAGTCATCCAATGGACATATACGATACCGAAAATTTTGATGAAGATGAATCATTCGTGTTCTAGAGTGTTGTATTTGACAGCCAGTCCAAAAAATTAATTATTGAAAAAGAAAGATGTAAAAAATAAGAAAGGAAAATCTCGTTCAGAGGTTAACCTTGTGAAGATGTGGTCGTCCCAAATCTGTCGACTTCACATAGTGACTGCACATGCTTTGTATGATTCCGTTGGAGGCATTGAGGCCGAGAATGCCAGACTTAAGGACTGGGTCATGGAATTGGAAGAATCTTTGATTCCTATGCCATTGCTTGCCAATCCTTTGGCAATAACCATGCATGCCACCCCTGCAGCCAAGTTAAAAGGATCCTCCAGCCTCCTCACATCGTTTAGAGGATATGTGGGGAATAATATCAAGAAAATAATGGAACTGATTACTGAGGCGTGGAAAACATAACAAACCATGACTTCCCTTAGAACGAGAGAATATAATTCCCTTGAACATTTGCAGGTGGAGTTAAAAGATGAAGAACATTTCTATTTAGACACGATCCTTCCTTTTGGCACCATTGTCAACAACATGACATAAATGAGAAGAAGACAACAAGATCTCCCATCCAAAAACCGGATCGGTCAATTAAATGCATGCTGGAAAGAAAAAATGAAGAACCTGCATCTCATTGTCCAGTCATGTGAACAAGCCATATCAAAGAAAGAAAAATTATTCACACAGTCGACCAGAATAAACTTAGTCGGAAGGACCAATGACTTCCAAGAACCCAACTTAATCGTCAACTCCTTGCCCTTAACTAAGCAAGCCTTTGATAAACAAATTGATATTTTTAAGGCATTATCTTTAGAAAAGTTTTACATCCTTGAATATGGTCAAGATGACGTCGACAACTGGCTAGTCGACTATTTGGTACAAAATGAGAAAATTGATCAGGCTCTGCGTAATCTTTCTATTGACTTCGGGGAATTAGAAAAGGAGCTTTTTAACATAAAAATATGGAATGAGATCAACGTCGCCCCAATGAGAAGCTACATTGAAGAATGGTTCGAAAGGGAATTGAAACAGGTCGCTGAGGAAAGGCAACAGGTAGTTGCCACGATTCTAGTAGTCGTCGACGACATCAATGAAAAGGCATCAGGAAGAAAATAGCAAAAGGGGTCATATGTACCATCACTGTAAGTCTATACTGATCACATCCTGCTTTGTTTATAAACCCAATTATTCCACTTTTTTGAATAGAAATTTCTAGCCAAAGACTGATACCTTTCAATTTATTCTTTTCAGGTATTACACTCTATTGTTGCCCACTTCTTCTTTCTACAATCCTATTTCTTATACATATTTCTCTTATGGTACGCGAGAGCCCCAATCCTATTCTATATGACAAACGCATTTAAATTTCCAGGAATATGTAACAAACAATATTATTTTTTGATATATTTCAAACAAAACTGTTTTTTATCTCCTTTTATATTTGTGTCCTCATAATTTTTTATCTTCCACTATGCTTATGGTCCGCGGGAGACCCAATCCTAGTCTATATCACAAATGTAATTTTTTTTATATATTTCAAATTTAATTGTTTTTTATCTCCCTTTATATTTATATCGTCATAAATTTGTATCTTCCACTATGTTGAATGTAAAGAAATTGTATTTTCTTAACTTGAATATAACTTTTTTTTCTCGTGCCACAAATAGAGACAAAATAGATAGAATTTTTCAAAATAGCAAAATAGATTATATACTTTCAAAAAATAAATGGGGCTCTACAGGCCACGTGTCATTTACTGCATGAATATCACATTTGCTTCATGTTGCTTGCCACATCTTTGTTGCAGTTTCCATCTGCCTCCACTACTTTTATCCATCCCTGTGCATTTTTTCTCAATTCAACCCAACAAGAACTACGTTGTCATGCAACACTTGTTAAATATAAATATGGAAAGTAAATAAATATATATAAATAAATGAAAAGTAGATAAACATTTTTAAAATCATATATATATTAAAATAAAAATACATAAAATTAATTACATCAAAATAAAAAGAAGTGTTGACGAAATTTTGTTTTTCTTTTTACTAAAACAAAAATCAATAGTAAAACACTAAAATGTGAAAGTTATTATATAACATTTTTTTTAAATTCTATACTAAATGTTTTTAGTTTTAATTTAATTTTATTTTTTATTTCAAAAATAAAATTGGAAAAGAAGTGTTAACAAAATTTCGTTTTTCTTTTTACTAAAACAAAAATCAATAATAAAATGTGAAAGTTATTATATAACATTTAAAAAAAAATCTATACTAAATGTTTTTAGTTTTATTTTTTTTTGTTTCAAAAATAAAATTGGACTCTCATATATTTATTTTTAATTTAAAAAATCAATAAATTGTTTTATACTAAATGTTTTTAGTTTTAATTTTTTGTTTCGAAAACAAAATTGGAGACCCATATATTTATTTTTAATTTTAAAAAATCAATAAGTTGTTTTTCCATAACATTATTTTTCTTTATAAAAATTTATAAGATGAAATTGAATTAATATGTGTTTAAAGCAATTCAACTTGCAAATGAAAAAATGTACTCTCAAAACTAATAAAACAAGTGTTGTATGGCAGCATAGTCACTGTCGGGTTGAATTGGGAATAAATGCAGAGATATGAAGGCCCGAAGTAACTGTGAGTCATTGATCTTGAAAGAGAGTGGGAAATATTGATCACCATAGCATAACCGAAATTTGGCGATTTGAAAGTTTAGGAGATTTGGCATGAGGCAAGTTGATATATTCTTTGATTCTGGTTTCCTTCATTGGTTTTATTGAATTCTTGTCAGCATATGCGACATGAAATTCCATATTCCTCAGCGTTTAATGTAAGGGGTTCTTAATAATAGGGGTTTCAACTTCCAATTCGGATCTGAAAGTGCCCAGATGACAGGGTTGACGAGGTGGACTTTAATTTCTTTAATGTCTGTGTAGTTATTTTGCGTTGGCATGGCGTGGATTGGTCAATTGAATGATAGATTCTTATACGATGTATGCATTTTTACAGTGGTTCTAAGATGTAACGTCATTATATATTAACTCAAAAAAACACTTATGATAAATAATATCAATAAATTTATACTTTAATAAAACAAAAATTAAATTATTTTTCTATCTATATATATGAGAGAGACATTTCATAAATATAAAAAAGTCTAGAAGTATGAAACAATAAAGCAGAGCTAGAACCAGGAAAGGATGAAAACTTATATATATGAGAGAGACGTTTCATAATATATATAGTAAAAAGGTCCAGAAGTATGAAACAATGAAGCAGAGCTAGAATCAGGAAAGAATGAAAACTATGATATGGAACCTATGCAAGATGAATATTTTCATTTAATATAAATGGTATTTCTGATTCCAGGCTCATTATTCTAAAATCTTAATGACTTTTTCTCATTTCATCTTTTATATTTATGATTATAATAAAAGACATCAAAACTCTTTATTCTATGAAAAAAAATACATATAAATTAATTTACATAGTTTGATATATATAGTAGTTTTATATAAATTGAGTCCTAAGCTCTAAGTAGTTAAGTTATAAGCAATTGCTTGCTATGTTTGCCATTTTTATTACTAAAGTCTTTCTAGTTTATGTTATATGAAAGTTGCATGGCCTCATGCATGATTATTTTATTATAGCAAGAAATATTATTTTAATTTTTGTTATGGTGTGTATTAAATGTACAAGGTTTTTTCATCTTTTGTTCTTCTTTTTCTACGGTGTAATGATTTTCGAATGAAGCATTTGAACTCAAAATATAGTTAAAATGTATCACTTTATGAGTTCATGTTAATAATGTTGTATTTGTTTGACAGAAACTTCCAGGGCACAAAGAAGTGTTTGTGGATGGGTCTCGAATAGTTGTTGGCACTCTTTCAAACTCAAATCAAAACAATGAAGTTGATTTACTCCAAATGCATTGCATTATGAAAATGGTACTGTTGGTACATATATGCACCCAACTTCACATAATTTGATGCAGCCCAATAAATCTACTCTTGTTATTCCTGGATGTGCCACTTCTTACAAAGAGTAGGAAAATATTGTGGCAGGAGCTATATACATTCCACCCATCCTAAGGGGCATGCACCATTTGAAATCCATTATTTACAAAGTATTCAGGGTATAAATCCTACATGTATTCCAACTAATGGATACAATTTTGATAAAGAGGAAGATGGTGACTTTGCAACACCTATCCAGTTGTCACAGTCTTTAGGAAATATCGTTAATGTCGAAAAACATACCAGTGGGTATGAAAGCCAGTGTTCTGAATTAAGGTGATTTCAACTCTCACCAATTCAACAATATTCAGGCCAAAATGAAGGGATATTTCTCAAAGATGAAATTGCAAATACAAAATCAACATCTAAGTCAGAAAATAAGCATTCAAGAGCATATTTTAATAGCTTTCTAAGGTCACCTCAGTATGTGCCTCAATCAAAAGTTGCAATAGCAAGTAGGCAACCAAAACCACGTTCATTTTCTCCTAACCAACACAGGGAAAGTAAGCCTTGATTGGCTGCTAGTGAACATGAGGAACTTGTTATCCAAAGTGGTGTCATAAATGTTTCAAGTGTTTACTCTCAAGGGTAAGTTTATTGTTTCCTGTATCCTACACACTCTAAGCTTTCTATTGGACTTATTTACTCTTTCACTACAATTAATTGACAACAGAAACTGTTTTGGGGATCTGTACAGGTTGTCTTTTGTAATATGGTTATGTGATTGTATATAACTATAGAACTATGTTTTCGCTAAGTTTCTCATATCATAGAGGGGAAGACCTGCAAGAAAAGAGACTATAAAGGTCTCTAAATTTTTAAACAAACGCAAGTTGTTAGACTCAACATAAATAGGAATATGATTTTACCATGGAAACGAAGTTGTGATTGTGGCCATAACGTTCCAATTCTTTTTCATCAGGCACTGTAGTTGTCCACTGGGAGCAAGTAGATACATTTTCTAGGTTCCCTTCAAGTGAGATACAACTTCACTACACTTGATTGATAACATGAAATGTTTTGGATATTTATTCAAGTTGTCTTTTATCATTTGTATGTGATTGTATATCATTATGGATCTGTATTTTAGCTAATATTCCCATATCATAGATGGGAAGACCTGCAACAAAAGAGATTATGTTGGTCTCTAAAATTGTGAACAAAGAGATTATAATGGTCTCTAAAATTGTCAACAAAAGCAAGTTGCTAGAAACAACATAAAGCCGAACAAAGCACTAGTGTTAGTTAGTCCCTTTGGTTTAATAGGGTCAGACGAACTATTTGAATCATAGATTCGTATAAAAATTTGGAATAGATAGTTCTTGTTTTTACTTAGAGTAAGAATAGAGGAAAAAACTATAGTTGAATGGAAAACACAGGGAAAACACATAACTCAAATGAAAGGAGACTAAGAATCTTTTTTAATATTCAATAAGTTCTATGTTTTACATTCAGCCAGAATAAGTAAGATATAAGATCTATGTATTTATACAAAAAGTTGTCTTAACTAGAAGTAGTTAGACTTTGCACAATATTTGTTGTAAATATAGAATTAAATCCAAATTGAAAAACATAATGCATATTTTGCTGAGTTATGGCTCGATGTGTTGTTGCTTCATAAGCTCCTTTATTTGGTCCTGGATGTGTTTTCTTTTGACTGTTCATTGAACTAGGTACACATTTTCATCAATGCTATGAAAAATCTCGAAGGTTCAATGTTCTCGTTCAATTCGAAGGAAAATACCTTCTTTTGTACTAGTGGTAGCTTCTCCTAGATATTCATTACTGTCTGGGCTGTAATTTGGTGTTGCAAACTAGGTTTTAGAAACAACTCATTGATCTTGAGCAAATCAATTTGGTTCATCTGTTGGATGATAGATTGTGTACTTTCTTTATTATTTCTAGAGGTTTCTTTATTCTTTTCTATGTCAATTTACTAGAGTGTCTCAGAAATATCATTACCTTTGAATTCAACCAATTTTGTCTCTACAATAGATAGGGTATTCAGGAAACCATCCTTTGCCTCCCTAGCAAGCTTCTTTATTTCTTGTCGGTTTGTCTCCCAAACTTTCAAGACCATTTCAGCTTTCACCTGTCCAGATTGTGAGAAAGGGGCGAGACCAGGAATATTGGCTTTCTGCCTACATATAATGAATTCCTAAAATTTGGATCTGGCCATACATGCATCGTTTTCTTTCTCATAAATAAATTTCAAAGAATTACTTATTGCCTTATAATATTTCTAAATAACATCCATTTGTTGATACAGATCTTGATTGATAGATTCCATCTTCTCATTAATTTTAGATGCTTTTTTTTGGAATGAAGTATTATATTTGTTTTTGTTTTCCAGTGACGTTATCCTGGTCTGCAACTGTTGTATTGAACTGTCTCACTGAGAAATTATGGAATCACTATTTTGGACAGTCATATCTAGTTTTTCATGTAGTTGCTTCATCTGTTGTTTTTAATCCAACCTGATTTGCTCTATGTCATAATTCATTCTGCTCGTGATAAGTTGTTTTGTGCTCTGCATTTCATTCTGCAAATGTTCAACCAAGAGAGACTTTTCTTGCGGTTTATATGAAATATTTCCCACTGACCATTGGTTGGCAGTGGAAAATGATCCCAGTGAATCTGCAACCTCTTTGGAAAATTCAAGGTCATTTTTTTCATGTCCATCATATACTACTATGTGTTTCTTGATGGTCACTCCACCCTTCTGGTGAGATTATTTTATGATGATAGATTTTATTTTATTATTGAAAAATAAACTAGATGAGGGCATCTCTTCAGGCGATATGGAAGTGAGTTTGTCTAGATGGATGACTTCGGAACTGGGAACCTCAAAACTGGTTGATAAAGGAGTTATTGAGGGAATAGGGGAAATAATTGCAGTAGACTTTTATGCATAAGTAAGACTGAGAGTGGTAGTAAATGGTGATGAAGGGGGAGAAGCATGATAATGTTTCATGAAGTTTTCAAGGGAAGCTAATAACTCTTGGTCATTTAGGCCTGACATTGATGCTTTTATATGTTTAAATAATGCATCTTTATTGTTCAATACTTGTTCATTTTTTTCATCAGTGGAGCTACTTCGTTGGGTTTTTGTGGATCTAGTTTCATGTGAAGATGGAATGGTCTTTGACTCTCCTTGCAAAATATTAGGCAAGTTGTTCCTTCTGTGGTTTTGAAATCTCAGGGAAGAAGCCTGTTGGTTAGGAGGCAGAGACTAAAATTTGTTTCTGACTTCTTCATAGGATCTAGCTCCTTGGAAAACTTTGTCATAAGGGGACTCTTCGTGTATATATCTTTTCATGTTGAATTGGCCCACATCATTCTCTACTATTCTACGAGGATCATGTTTTTTGAATTCAATGTCAACTAATTTGACATCTTCTAAGGTCACAACCTCAAATTTTGAATGACCAAAATATAACAATGTAAACATGCTAACCTATATTGGAAAAGATGGCCATACCTTTTTCTGAGCCACTTTCAACTCTTTGGTGATTCCTCCTACGAATGTTTGGTATTCCACTTCTCTGCAGACCAACCTATCAGGAAAGAATTTTGGAAGGGCATGGGGAGAAACGAAGTAGCCAAACACTATGATGTAAGAGAAGTTTTGTTCAATGTACCAGTCGGCAATTGTGCCTAAGTTTCCCATAATTTCCTCTGAAATCCTGGGCAGAGGGTGACCATATATAGCAACATGAATCAGCACGACTACATTGTGACAGATCTCATAAAATAAATCTTTAGAATTTTCTTCCCTCAGTTTGGAGTGGTAGAAATGTATAGGTTTAGAACTAGTCGGGGTCTAGCTCCAGTTCATCAGGGGAAATGGAGTCATGAAGCAAATGGCATCCATGATGTAGGCGGACATGTAAAAAGGAGCATGTTGGCCTTTTGATTTCAACGATCTATACTCGGAAACCTCCTTAGCTAGGTTATCCGACAACATTTTTGGCTAGTTGAAAGTGTAGCCTTAGGCCACTTCATTGATTATAGACACCCATTCAACTGTGAAGTGGGCAGGATGTTTCCTTCTAAATAGTCGGCAGAGCATCATGGAAATGCATAAAATGTGAGCATCTAAAGATGTTGTGGAATATATACCATGACCGTCAAATTTAAACTTGGTTGGATTTTCCCACCAGGTATTGATTATGTCATGACCAGATCTACCATATTGTGTGCATTAGTTCCTTTTGAAATCTAGAATAAATGTTGCATTATATGTGTATTTGGGTGTGGAATATAGTTTATAAATTACTTGTATGTCCTCCGGACGAAAGGATCCAACGAAGGTGTTCTGGTAACCGATAATGCTTCTGGTTTGAATGTCAACGTGCTCCAGAACCCATCTTATCATGTCATTGTAGGGTACTATCTTTGGTCAAGCAACAATCCTGTGCAGTTCAAACTGAGCTACCAACCTGAGCTTGGCTAAGAATGACGCGTATTCTTCTTCCGCTGAATCGTCTAGATAGACAACAATCTCATGGTCCAAGATATTGTAGACTTGTTTCCAAGACTTGATGGCATCTCCAATTCGTGAAGTGGTGTCAGAGAGAATCTCTGTGTTTGGGTTGGAATCATATGTTGATGCATCTTGCTTCTTCCTTGGTTTGCGTGGTGCCATAATTATCAAAGAAATGAAATTAACCTTACTGTGATAAGAGTAACATGTAATCTCTCAATTACTGAATGGAAAACTCTAATTGCAAATGGTAGAATGAGTTGCGATCTGAAATGTGTTTATTCATAAAGTCTATCAATCTTCATATTGATCTACTAACAATGTGATTATTAAAAAACTATGGAATTTATTAACTGGAAATTGGGAAAATATTTAACCTTAGCGAGTTATAAATTCCATTAATACTTTGGCAGTTTGACGTTCACAAGTTTTGAATGTAAGATGAGACAAATCTGCAAAAGGCGGAATTGCGGGAGAAACTAATCATTAACTAATCACTTTTATCTTTTAATTAATCATGCTTAAAAACTCCTTTAGCCTTAAGTACTTCAAAACTTCAGTATTTGGGGATTTTGAATGAAAGATGATATAAATCCTCCGAAGTCAGAATTCCCAGAGTAAACATTCGAACCGTTATAGGTATTTCGGGGCTTCGGAACCCTCGACACTCCGGAAAGTATTCTTTTTTTTATTTTCCGAAGGGAAATCTCCTGGAGTGACGTGGAAGTGATGATGTGATTTTTAGTGAACTGTCAAGAAATATGGATGACATGTTTCACCTGAAAATGTGTGAATACGCTGACACAAATGTTTAAAACAACTGCCAAGTGCCAACCCAAGAAAAAATTTAATGACATGCATGCTATAACTCATTTGTAGACCCTTTTAAAGACTATCGCAAGGAATTGTCTTCGACACTTCAGAACTTCATAGATTCATGGTTTTTATTGTTTATATGCCTTGAAACTCCCGAAGAACGAAGTCCCGAAGTGACTATTGAAGGTTTTCTTTTAAAATTTGGGTAGGTTTATATTGAAGAGAACATGAGAGTCGTTTGATCAAATTTAATGGAATTCTTCAATGGATGATATTGTAAGTGCCTTATTAGTATTAATACATAAAGATCATGGATTTATTTAATTGAAAATAAATTCCCTAAGTTTGTTTGGTGAAATTTTATTTTTAAGAGGTAAAAACAAAATATTTTAAAATTTAAAAGTTTAAAATCCTAAAGTGTTCTAACAGCTTCAATTATCTTACAAGATGAAGAAGATATTATAATATTGGGCACTTAGGGTGTCATCCTTAGACATATCAATCAACTGTCCATTTAGGTTACAAAGAATCATTTTTACAAGATGAGGTCCAGATGTGGAAATGGTGATGGAAGATGCTTTGGAAAACCCAAAGTCCAGCATAAAACTAACATCTATATGTGGGTTCAAATCAACGACATTTGCACATTTAGAGTTTCAAAATCGTGCAGGTTTTAAGAAAAAAAGGCAACTTGCGAAGCCCCAAATAGTTGAAGTGTCACAAATCTGAATGCGCGAAGTGCCACGTCACTTCAGGCTTGTACCACTTCGAGAGTTTTCATTCCAGAATAGGTCAAAATCATCGAACGTCGAAGAGCCAAAGTCAATAATTCCCAAGATACTTAATGATAAGATACATTAATCTTGGGTTAATTGGAAATAAACATGGTAAATGACTCTGGGCCCACACCAATCTGGGAGTTAAACAAACTCTGCGTAGAGAAATTCCCGAAGGGAGAAGTGCCAAAGGCACGTGGCAACAATCTACGAAGGACACGTGGCATCAACCAGTAAAGACAAGGGACATCATGTGACGCTAGGCAGCCACATGAGTCAGGCCTCGTACTATTCGGGGAGTTATACAAGCTCCGCATTCAAAAACCTCTGAAGCCATAAGTACCGGAGAGACGTGGCATCAATCCATTGCCGACACGTGTCATAAAATTGTCGCAAATATGTGGCACCCATCATTCATGGGGCATGGCATTCATATAGACAATGACACGCGACGCTCATTTAAAGAATATTTTGTGTTCGTCATCTGTACTGTTTCAAGTGGCACATGGCACATGTTATTTATGTGACACCTCAGCCTTTTGATGTGTCCTATAACTCATTTTTAGACCCTTTTGAATATTATCGCAAGGAACTGTCTTCGGGACTTTAGAACTTCGTAGATTCATGGTTTTTGTTGTTTATATGCCTTGAAACTCCCGAAGCGCGAAGTCCTGAACTGACCATTGAAGGTTTTATTTTAAAATTCGGGCAGGTTTATAATGTGAAGAACACGAGAGTCAATTGATAAAATTTGATGGAATTCATCAATGGATCCAATTGTAAGTGCCTTATTAATACATAATTATCATGGATTTATTTAATTGAAAAGCAATTCCCTAAGTTTTTTTGGTGAATTTTTATTTTTAAGAGGTAAAAACAAAAGATTTTAAAATTTAAAAGTTTAAAATCCTATAGTGTTCTAACAACTTCAATTATCTTACAATATGAAGAAGATATTTTAAGTTTGTGCACTCGGGGTGTCATCCTTAGACATATCAGTCAACTTTCCATTTAGGTTACAAAGAATCATATTTACAAGATGAGGTCCAGATGTGGAAATGGTGATGGAAGATGCTTTGGAAAACCCAAAGTCCAACATAAAACTAATACATATATGTGGGTTCAGATCAATGACACATGCGCATTTAGAGTTTCAAAATCATGCAGGTTTTAAGAACAAGTGACAACTTGCGAAGCCCCAAATAGTCGAAGTGTCGTAGATCCTAATGCGTGAAGTGTCACGTCACTTTGGGCATGTACCACTCGAGAAGTTTTCAATCCAAAACAGTTCAAAATCGTTGAACGACGAAGAGTCAGAGTGAAGAACTCCCGAGATGCTTAATGATAAGATACATTAGTATTGGGTTAATTGGAAATAAACATGGTAAATGACTCTAGGACCGTAACAGTATGGGAGTTATACAAACTCTTCATAGAGAAACTCTCGAAGGGAGAAGTTCTAGAAGCATGTGGCAGTGATCTACAAAGGACACATGGCTTCAACAAGTAAAGACACACAAAATCATGTGGTGCAAGATGACCACATCAATCCGGGCCCGTACTACTTTGGGAGTTATACAAGCTATGCATTTAGAAATCTCTAAAGCCCTAAGTATCGGAGATCCATGGCATCAATTTGTTTTCGACACATGTCATAAACCTGTCTCAAATATGTGGTTTCCATCAGTCAAGGGACATGGTGCTCATATAGACCATGAAATGTGGCACTCGTTTAAAGCATATTTTGTGTTCATCATCTGTACTATTTCAAGTGAAACGTGGTACATTTTCTTTATGTGACACGCAAGTCTATTGATGTTTCCTATAACTCATTTGTAGACCCTTTTAAATATTATCGCAATGAATTGTCTTAGGGACTTCATAACTTTTTAGATTCGAGGTTTTTTTTGTTTAGATTCCTTGAAACTCCCAAAGCACGAAGTCCCGAAGTGACCGTTGAAGGTTTTCTTTTAAAATGTGGGTAGGTTTATAATACAGAGAAAAAGAGAGTCATTTGATCAAATTTAATGGAATTCATCAACAGATGATATTGTAAATGCCTTATTAATACATAACGGTCATGGATTTATTTAATTGAAAAGCAATTCCCTAAGTTTTTTTGGTGAATTTTTATTTTTAAGATTTAAAAACAAAATATTTTAAAATTTAAAAGTTTAAAATCCTAAAGTGTTCTAACAGCTTCAATTATCTTACAAGATGAAGAAGATATTCTAATATTGGGCACTTAGGGTGTCATCCTTAGACATATCAGTCAACTGTCCATTTTTACAGGATGAGCTCCAGATGTGGAAATGGTGATGGAAGATGCTTTGGAAAACCCAAAGTCAAGAATGAAACTAACACCTATATGTGGATTCTGATCAACGACACCTGTGCATTTGGAGTTTCAAAATCGTGGAGGTTTTAAGAACAAGCGACAACTTCAGATGTATTTACAAGTGCCATTGATATTTGGCATTGGAAATTAATTGTGGTTTAGAATTTTCACTTGTTGCCAAATCATCATTTTCTAGTCCAATATTCTATCTACATACTCGTTTTGTATTGTTCTTGTATCATTAAAAAGAGTGTGAGCAAATGCAAACGCAAACTATGACTTGATTTTTTATTGTAACTATGTACAATTGATTTACATGCCTCATTGATGTTTGTCCTTTGTAGATAACAATGGGTTAGCATAATTTTGCATCCTTACTGTGATAATGCCTTAAAAAAACTAAAATAACCAACAATTTTTCCCAATTCAATATCCACACAAAAAAATATTATGATCCCATAATATTCACCTCTGTCAATTCAATAATAGTGAGGTTGATTTGGTAGATTGAACTACCAGTCACTTCAGGCAACTGGGGTGCATCTAGGGTACCTGTGATAAAATCTAATGCTTCAATGAAGATTTTTTTTTATTGCAACCTATGAGAGTAATTGTGTTTTTGATATAATGTTTAATGCGTTGAAACATTATTTTAAGTATTAAACTTCTTGCAGCAGATTATTCATTGAATGGCTTGTTGTTTCCCTCAGTTTTTACCTTTATTATGTCACTTGTATGTCAATGGTGCAACAATAGCCAAGGATAAGTCTCATCCATACCATCTTGCAAATCTCACCATGCTCTTGTATTGGTGAACCAACCCTCTAATTGATCAACAAACTGAAAAGAACAAACATTCCAAACTTGTGGTGGCCTAGATTTTCCCTTTAGCAGTTAGGTGCAGACTTTAGGACCAGCAGTAACTATGAAGTTCTTTAGACAGCTCTACAGGCACTTCAATCAAAGAATAGAAAAAGTGACTCATACTTATAGTTTTCAAGATGTGTTTGCATAAGAGAACCATCGAAAAGCTTAAGAGAAATCAATGGAGGGTTGTTGAAATAAAGTTATTGTACTGTCAACTTGAGCGTAAGTATAACAATGATGAACTTGAATTTTAATTTTGTGTGGTTGATAGCATATTTCCATTTGACTTCAGCTAGTATATATCTTTTTTTTTTTAAATATTTGAAAAGAAGAATTTTGGTAATTTCATTAATCAAGTAAAATTGGTTAAATGAACTACATATTACATTTGCTCCACAGAGATTTCATTAAAAGGAAAGGAAGATTCTGTATATTCCTTAAGATCATAGAAAAACTGCTAAGATACTAAATCTATTATCCAATCATAATCCAAAAACTAGGCCCATGAGAACCTTGAACTACAACACCAAAGCACATGATCAAAAGTCTGGCAAACACAACATAGGCAAAAATCAACAAAGATTGGTCATTGTATCCCCTCTATAACCAAATTCCCAAATGGGAACCAAAAAATTCATCGATTTCTATGTTACTATGAACCAAAATCACTATGAACATTTTCTTCTGATATTACTATGAACCAAGAGCACATTGACTTGACAATGTTCTAACACTACTAGTTCTGAAAAAAACTGTTAGCGTTTAACTTAATGGAATTTGAACAATGCAAAATTTGCAATTATTGAAAATGCTTGATGGTTATGTTCATAGGAGCAAGCCATTTTGACACCTCAAATGATGAAACTGATTTATTTACAATTGGCTACTTTGTATGATGTCTTTCCTGATGCTTCTCATTCCTAGACTCAACAATCTTATGTGTCTCCAATTCACTTTGTCATGGTAGTGAAAAACTTTATTGATATCTTGATTAGGTAACATGGATAGAGACATATCACATTGTTTCGTTTCTTGTCAATGAATGATATGCATTTTTTTTTTGGTTCAACCAATATGCAGTATGGAATTTTCCTCATTTAAGGTAAATTTGCTATGGACGTGGAAGTCACATAACATGTAGACAATCTTTGCCTTTTTCTGCACGTATATTTCATATGGAAATTCTGTCAACCCAGGAAGCACATCTTGTAACACAGGTTGTCTAACTGTACAGTGTACAATTGTGTTGTTGAGGGTTCAGATGACAACATTAATGAAATTACTATATATGTAAGGGAATTTTCCACCTCATCGTAGACAATCAATTATTCCATCATTTATGAACGTAGAGGCAGAAGTAGGAGAATTGTAATTGGCACATATAGGCACGAAGGGGGTTGAGTAGGAATTTGCTGCAACAAGAATACCCTCTACCTACACACATGATCATATTAGTTAATATATTGAACAATATAATATATATGTGTACAAAAAAAAAGTTGCACAAAACTGTTGAAGGCATTTTCTTTTGTGAAAATTGTTGGTGGAGGTGTATATGTATACGTACAATAGTTGTGGAGCTAGTTAGTTTCTTGAGATCTTGTACTATGTCTATTCACAATTCTATTACAAATGTTTCTTAGGTTGTGCGAAATATCCTTTCTTTAACATATATTTTCTTCGTTATATTTTTTAACAACATAATTGGAAATTGCCCTTTATGCAATTGTTGTTCCATTGAGGAAAATAAATTTACATAGGTGTCGAACAATTGTAGCTGCACCATGGAACAGCTTAATAGTTGTGTAATATGTCTAAGATATATGAGCATGTCAAAGAAAAGGACAAAAAAAAGGGTATGGAAAAAAGTACCATTTCCTTTTCGTTGTTCAAGTTTCCATCTTTTATATGGAGAATATGTTGTGAGACAACTTTTCTTGCAAATGTGACAGTTGCACCAATGGTTCCAATTGGGTAAATGTCGTTGTTCTTTGCAAATTGGCTTATTGTTGTGTCTGATATGAAATGATATTCTGAGAAAACTATGGGAACTTTTTCGACAACACTTGTTTCATTGGGCAATATAATCCGATCACAATCACCACAGTCATATATTGTTTTTGGTAATATATTGAAATTTGTAATGGATATCCCATTACCTAGAAATATATTCTCTACATGCTCCTGGACAAGTTGTGTAGGGATAATCAGTGTAACTGTCATCATGGATCCGTTGTATGTCATTGTAAGGCCTGCTCATACAGAGCCTCATAAAAGATAAATATAAATACATAAACTCTATCTTATTTACTTCTTTATTTACCATCATAATAATTGGCAATTTAAACAGTATAATGATGAATAAAAACAACATTATTATGATGAACAACAACATAATGAACATAATGAAAAACAGTATAATAATGAACATAATGATAATAAAATGTATTTACCTCAATCTGATGTTGAAATGAAGCTGAACCTGATGTTGATGAATCCTACCCAAACTGATTAACCTCCCAGCCAACTAGGAACAACCTCTTTGGTTCCCTAGCCCTAGGATTCCTTACGGTTTCTTGGTCCCCGAGACCAAAATTCCCAGCAACACGTGCCCCCTATGAGATTCCTCGAGCAAGTTGTAAGAAAAACAGATGCAACCCAAATTGTTTCCTCCCTTCTCCTTCTGCCTCTCCAAATTTCTCACCTCCCATAAATTAAAAACATCACTCAACCAAAAAGAGATCCCCCTCTTGAGTCCTCTCCTCCCCCTTATATTCCTTCTCCTCCCTTATCCAACCGTCGTCCCCCCATTAATCACTCAACCACCTTATCCCTCCCATAAATTGGTTTAACTACCAATAACAATTATATTATAATAGTCTTCATAAAATCTATTTTAATAATTCATTAAACTAATATTTATTAAACTAAATTTTATTATTCATGATAATTAAAGAATGAATTAGGGTTTTTACATACACCCATCCTTCAAGAAACTTTGTCCCGAAGTTAGAGTAATTTACAATACAAGGGAAATGAAACATGGTTCATACATTCATATCCAATAAACAACATTATCAGTAAGTAGGCAAAAGAAAACTTATACATACTAGTGTACATGTGCAAGAAATGCATATGTAACTAGCACATACAAGTCTTGTGCATGTACTAATGACAATAATGATCAGACATATAGTAATTCTTGTATGTGTCCAATCCAAGCAACAAGATTATTCATTTCATAAAAGGTAATAAACCAATTAAAATGTTTGCAAAATCCCTTAATTACAATAATTTAGCACAACAACGTTCATTTAGACAATTGTAGTTCAGTTAAGAAATTATGAATATACATATATACATTATTTCTTTTCAAAAGGGGAAAACAATAAATTCCACTATAAGGAAAAATTCCCATACACTCTCAACTCTTTCTATTAATCCTTCCTCCCTAACTTACTTCCATCTTCCATCCCTATCCTTCCTCTATTGGACATCTTTGAGCGTCAACTATATTAACCTAAATCCAAATAGAACCCATAAGAGGAAGTGTCACTCTCTTGACCAAGCTTCCCCAACAGTCAACTAACAATCATCATCACACGTCTAGGGGAGCATGATCTAACACCATCCTCCCATGACTCCAGGTTTCATAGGATACATGATGGGAAATGCCTCCACCCCTCCTAATAGGACTAGGGTCCACACCCTACCATGGAATATATAGTGGCACTGTGTTGCTGGGAATTTTGTCATCATATATTTAGTTTTAGGCAGTCTCACCACTTGAAAAAACTGCACTGGTCCACATATCATAGAAATGCATTCGAACCAACATAATTTCACATACAAATGTTCATACCATATTGTTTCTCGATCGGTGGTCATGACATCCCCTTTTATTACCATTATCCTTTGGCTATCTCATAGCCCATTGGCCTGCAGATTAGTCTATAACACAACTCATACATATCTATGCATTATCATCATGTAAATGTATTCAACCATAATCTCAATTCGGTATCCACGTACCAACAAATTTAAATTTTCAAGTTAGAAATAGATCACATAATATCCCCATAATTCAATTAACGTTAATCATTCATAGAATTTCCATTCACTTAATAGATTGCATCATATCCATCATCATTCAAATAACGTTAAAAATTCATAAAAATTTTATTCACATAATAGATCACATCATATCCATCATCATTCAAATAACGTTAAACATTCATAGATTTTTCATTCACATAATCGATTGCATAATATCCATCATCATTAGATAACGTTAAACATTCATAGAATTGGCATTCACATAATATATTCCATAATATCCATCATCATTTAAATAACGTTAAGCATTCATAGAATTGACATTCACATAATAGATTGCATAATATCCATCATCATTTAAATAACGTTAAACATTCATATAGATTCATACGTCTTAAAAATTCAAGTGTATCATTAATAGTTTCACAGTGAATAGAAAATAAATGTGATTAGGCCTCAGGTAATCCTAGTTGTCTAAGTCAAAAGGTGGCGTTACACACACCCATCCTTCGAGAAACATATTCTCGAGGTGGTAAAAAAAGTGAGGGATAATCTCGTCGTAATGTCTCGGCGTCCTCCCAAGTAGCATATCCTGGGCTATACTCGTCACACTGAACCTTAAATTGGTCTACCAAATGGTTCCTGAGCCGTTGGAATCTATGGTCCAATATGTGTAACGGTTCTACCGTGAGGGTTACCTCATCTGATACCTACAATTACTTCCAATTCATTTTATGTGATTCGTCAGCAACATAATGACATAGAACATATACATGTAAAACATTATGATTTTTATGCAAGTGGGGTGGTAGTACGAGATGATAGGCAACGGGTCCAATTTTCTCTTGGATTTTGAACGGTCCTATAAATCGAGGTGACAACTTTGTCCCCTTCCCAAACCAAATGGTACTCTTATTAGGCCTGATACGAATGAAAACTTGATCTCCCACTTTATAACTTTGGTCAGTCCTAGGTGCATCACCATAATTGTTTTTTCTATCATGTGTTTCCTTTAGTCTCTGCCTAATTTGTATCACTTGTTCCTCCATCTCTTGAATCAATTCTAGCCCAAATGTCACTCGGTCTTCTAATCTTTCCCAACTCAATGGTGTTCTGCATGGCCTTCCATAAAGAGCTTCGTAGGGTGGCATTCTGATGGAGCTATGAAAACTGTTATTGTAGGCAAACTCTACCAAAGGTAGGTACTTCTCCCAATGGGTTTGATTATCCATAACATACATCCTAAGCATGTCTTCCATGACTGGATTTACTCTCTCAGTTTTCCCATCTGTTTCAGGATGATAAGTTGTGCTTAAGTTCAACTGCATCCCCAACATTGACTGCAAACGTGTCCAAAACCTCAAAGTGAATCTAGAGTCCCTATCTGAAATGATATTCTTGGGTATCCCGTGAAAATGGATGACCTCACTTACAAACACGCGTGCCACATCAGTGATATCATAAGTGTCTCTAACCGGAATAAAATGAGTACTCTTGGTCAACTTATCAACTATCACAAGAATGGAATTGTGTCTATGATATGTGAGTGGAAACCCCACAAAAAAATCCATATAAATGACTTCCCACTTGGACATAGGGACATCATGTGGTTATAGGAGACCTACCGGGTGGTGGTGGTTGGCTTTCACTTGTTGACACTCTAGGCACTTGGCGATGAAATGGACTACATCACACTTCATTCCTACCCAGAATAAAAGCTTCTTCATGTCTGCATACATTTTCTTCACACCCGGATGCTCACAATAAAGTTCTCTATGGGTTTCCTTCAGTATGATGCTTCGAATATCCCCACCTTCGGGAATGTACATCCTTCCTTGATATCTTAATAGTCCATTTCCTTCTAGGATATATCCTTCATACTTTGGATCTAATTTCCTCCCACTCTGAAGGGTTTAAGTAACCTTTAAATACCAACTATCTCCAATGAGTTGCATCAACACACACTCCCTCATTTTGACTTTTAAGGGTACCAAGGAGAAGACATGTGGTCTCCTACTCAAGGAATCCACGACCACATTTTATTTTCCCTTGATGTACGAAATACAAAAATCGTACTCACTCATAAACTCACTCCATCGCCTCTGCCTGGCATTAAGATCCCTTTGAGTGAAGAGATGTTTTAAACTTTCATGGTCCGTTTTGAGCTCAAAGTTTCGCCCCACTAGATAGTGCCTCCAAAGTTTCAAAGCTAGAATTACAGCTAAAAACTCTAAATCATGAGTAGCGTAAAGCTCCTCGTGTTGCTTCAACTTCCTTGACGCATACGCTATCATTCTTCCATCCTGCATTTGCATAACCCCCAACCCTTGCTTCGAGGCATATGTGCAGACTATGAAGTCCTTTTCCATATCCGGCACTCATATAATTCGTGCACTAGTTAGTAACCTCTTAAGCTCGATGAATGAACTATCACATTCTTCTGTCCATTCATACCTGACCCCCTTGCGCTATAGAGTGGTTATGGGTTTCGCTATTTTAGAGAGCCCTTCCACAAATCTCTGGTAATAACCTGCTAGCCCCATGAAGCTTCTTAACTCATGAGCATTTTTCGGCACTGGCCATTCCATAATGGCCTTTACCTTTTCTGGGTCCACAGAGATTCCTTCATCGGAAATGATATGACCTAAATAGTGAATTTATTTCTGGACGAAGGGACACTTCAAAAAATTTCCATACAATTTGTTCTCTCTAAGGCAGGACAACACCACTCGCAAGTGTTTATCATGTTCTCTTTCGTTCTTGGAATAGATGAGGATATCATCTAGAAAGACCTGTACAAAGCAGTCTAAGTACTTTCAGAATACACCATTCATGAGGCTCATGAATACTATTGGCGCATTGGTCAGACTAAAAGGTACCACAATGAAATCGTAATGCCCAAACCGAGTTCGAAAATCATTTTTAGGAATATCGCCTTCCTTAATCCTTAACTGGTGATATCCTGATCACAAATCAATTTTTGAGAATACTGTTGCTCCTTTCATCTAGTCAAAGAGATCATCTATCTGTGGCATTGGGTTCCTATTTTTATCTATAGCAGGGTTCAAGTCCCTATAATCTATACATAGTCATAAGGAACCATCCTTCTTCTTCACAAAAATTACTGGTGCACCCCAAGGTGAGACACTAGGCCTTATTATCCCTAAGTCAAGTAGCTCTTTCAACTACATCTGCAACTCACAAAGTTATGGAGCTATCATCCTATACGGAGTCTTGGAAATTGGCTCTGCACCAGGTTTTAGCTCAATAGTAAAATCAAGCTCCCTCTCAGGAGGTAACCTTGGGAACTCTTTCGAAAAAACATCCTTAAACTCCGAAAATACTCGGTACTGATCCAAGGAGATTCCTTTCCTTTCATTAATTGCTTCCACTACATATAGTTGACACCCTTTCCGCATGGACCATTTAACCTTCATAGTCGAGATAAAGCATAGAAACACCTTTCTTCGTACACTATGGATCTGTACTGGCATTCCTTCATTGTCAACACAAAGAACCCTTTTCATGAAATAATATAGCATAGCTCGATGGGATTCTAACCAATCCATTCCAATTATTAGGTCATATGTCCCAAGAGCAGTGATGTATACCTTTAACCTGGTAGTACACACTCTTGGGTCTACTAGACAATTATCAATGCTAGGTCCTACCGCTTGTTTTTCCCCTGAATCCACCTCGACTTGTTTAAATTCATCGTGCTCGTAGGTTGCCAGCCCACTCTTTTCTAATGCAGATGGTGAAATGAAACTATCTGTAGCACCAGAATCAAATAAATTTTTAACATTGACATGATTTAGTGTACCTGATGACTCCACCACCATGGATTGATGTTCTTCCTGACGATTATTAACCACTGCATAAATCTGGTGGCTACCACTTACTCTTCCCATTGGGGCCTTTCCTTATCTATGCACAAATCCTTCTTGCAACTCTGGGCAGTCATGTTGGCAATGGGGTCCTCCACATCCCCAACATGTAACACGAGATGGAACCTACACACTGCTCTGTGACGATATCTGAAATGATTTCCTTCCCTTGGAGCCCCTGCCCCTACTTGTTGTTCCCTGAGAAGGTCATGAACCAGCCTACATCATTGGTGATGAGTGGGATGCTTCACTTGCTTCCATTGAAATACTTGTAGCATATGTCCTAGGTGTGACTCTATTAACATAAGTAGGCATTCTAGAGCTCCCTCCCCTAGAGAAGGTCCTAGGGGCCTTCCCCACGAATCCAGGATGTTGTGGAAAGGTTGATCTCATACCTCTATTTAAGCTCATATGTTCCTTTGCATAATGTGCATTTTCAACTACTTCCACTACTGACAACGGTTTCCACATCCTTACCATGGCCCTTATCTTAGGGTTTAACCCATAGAAAAAGTGTTATGCCTGTCGTTGATCATTATCCATGTATGAAACATATTTTTCCAACTCCATGAACCTGATCATGTACTCTTCCACGGTCCTGTTTCCATGTACTAAAGCATGAAATTCTCCCACATGTTGTTCCTCATAGTAAGCTGACAAATATTTCCACCGGAACCTTTCCTCAAAAAATTCCCATGAGACGATGTCTGGGGTAAGGTGCAATTGCCTCTCTAGGTTGCCCCACCAGTTCAAGGCCCTATCCCTCAACTGAAAGATCATTATTTTCTCCTTTTATGTGGAAGCATAATCTCTTAAGGTGAAACATCATGTCATTCCTTCCAACCATGCCTTTGCATGTTCACTGGCACAACCCCTGGCAAACTCCAGAAGTTTGATCTTCTTCATTTCTCTAGTGATGTCCTCGGGTGGAGGCCCTCCCCCTTAATCCCTCGACACTTCAGGGTTGCCCACTCTAGATGGTGGGGGTTCCACTTCGACCCTGGTGGCTGACGCCCCTTTAAAGTCTCATTAATAGCCTCCAA
The DNA here is from genome assembly GCA_009831015.1 of Picea engelmannii. Taxonomy (NCBI): domain Eukaryota; kingdom Viridiplantae; phylum Streptophyta; class Pinopsida; order Pinales; family Pinaceae; genus Picea; species Picea engelmannii. Next base: position 561,938 of record ML780263.1, on the reverse strand, counting down.
AGAGCGCAAAATGAGAGCTAATTCATGCGATGGTGGTGGTAGTGCCGATGTTGGTGGTCCTTGCGACGATGCCCCTTAGCCTCGATTTCCCCAATTCCTAACCATATGGAACAATTGAATCTGCATCAAACCAAATGCTTCTCAGGGAAGATTCTAAGGAAATTCACATTCGCTCAACTTATATTGTAAACACAGGGTTAGGCGTAATTTTTGTTTACTTGTCTGTAAATAGACATTACTCTCTTTAGGGTAAGTGGCTAAAGGTCGGGGTCAAAATCCTCTAAGCTTGGTAACTTCATCCAGAAAAGTTACTAACTCTCTACCCTGATAGCTATGCTAGCATTGTACCACACTCGCCAATTTCTCTAACTTACCTTCTTAGTGCGCATCAAGCCCCCTCTCTCTTTATCATGGTTTAAGTCCTTAAAAATTTCTTTTAACACTAGTTAATGTGATCTTGAACATAATTAATCATTGACATTAATCATTAAATATGTAATTAATTATTAACATTAATTACTCACTAATTATTAACATTAATATGTACTTAATTATCAATAGTTTGAAAATAAAATTTAATATTTTAAATTAATCATTTTAAATCTAATTATTTTAAGTAATAAAAAAAAAAAAATTGAAAGAATGCTTTAAAATAATTTCAAATAATTAACATTTAAACGAATAAAAATAAATAAAAAGTAAAATAATTAGAATAAAATATAACCAAAAAAAAGTTAAATAATTTTATTTTTTTAAAAACTAGGGCATCGTGGGTCCTCGCATGAGGCCCACGTGCCCTTTTTCCCCCGCTCTCAATTCCCAAACCCTACACAAAACATTCACATATGCTCCCTCCTCTACCGCCTCTCCCATTCTACAACTACGACTGGGGTTTCTCTCCTCCCCACCACAGGCTATGGTGGGCTTCCACTATGCACTGAGCGCGGGTTGTGGGTGGACTGTGGATGAACCTGAGTGTGGACTATGGACTATGGGCGGACTGTGGATAGACGGAGTGCTGACTTGGAGTTGGGATTTCATAAGGGAGCTTGTGGCTTAGTGTGGGCTCTTGTGCATTGGTTCTTTGTGTCTTGGCACTTGCGCTTGGCTTTGGTGGCTAATGTGTTGGCTCGTGGGCTCCTTCTGATATTTACATTCTTTACATATTTACTTAATGCATTTATATTATTTACATATTGACTGTAATGATTCTTGGTTTATTGACGCATTGATATTTTATATCCCTTCCACCGCTGGTATGACTGAGATGGATGGAGTCAAGATAACATCTCCAATAACCATGAAGGTTCCCCTGAGCGTTGATATTTTGTATCCCTCCATTTGCTTCATTGCCAGAGGTGGGGTGCAATAAGTAGATAGCGGAGCTTCACATTGGGCTTCCTCTGTGTGCAACGTGAACTGAAGCAATGGGGCACTGGATGGTTTTCATTTTTGGTTTTGAGCGTGATGTTAGTTGTGGGTGGGGTGGAATGCGGTGTCACATACGACCATAAGGCTCGTCACATATGACCATAAGCCTCTTGTGATTAATGGGGAATGAAAAATTCTCATTTCCGGATCCATTCACTACCCAAGGAGTACCGATGAGATGTGGCCATATCTCTTCAGGAACATTATTCGATTATCATTATGCAATTTTTGACAAAACAACACTGAGGAACGCTATTCGATGCTATTTTTCCCATTTGGATTTCCAACATAAACCTCGTGTGTATATTGTGTGTTAAATCACTCTGTAAGGATTCATTTAATCGCTAGTTTAAATGATTTGTTTAGTGAATCCCTATGTATCTCATTTAATTTGATTGCAGAACACGGTGTATTCTCTATGCCCCAAGATGTTTCGATGTCTGCAATGGTTGGCCGCCCCAGTTTGTTCATATGAGTAACAAAGGAGATTGATGGCTTAGGAAATTGTGTTGTTCCCTATAATTTTCCTTTCCTAGATCGAGTTTCTAATTGTGTTGCTAGAAATCAGCGTTGCTCTCATTTCCTAACTGCTGGTTAAAGCGTTGGAGAATATACCCACTTTACACTCTTAGAATTTGCTAGACTTCCTCTTGGTTTGGCATTTGGTCGTTGGGCGTTGAACTGTGTGTTGAATACTAAGCATGCAGTGTAACTTGGTTGATCGATTTGGTATGTTGGTGCCTTAGCTCATGGAATTGGAGGTTGGGCTTCAGGCCCTTGTGGGCTCCTCCTTCATGGCTTGAAGCTTGGCACTAGTCGCTTGGAGCTTGGCACTGGCATCATGCCAATTATTTTATACATGTATATATATTTTTTTGTTTTTACTTCTATATATATATATATATATATATATATATATATTACAAGGGGAATCGGTAACAACGGCAGTATCGTACTCGCGTGACATGGGGTCGAATCCTGTTGGCTGCCTTATAACCCCTAGGGAGAAACGCACAACCCGCAAGCACACCCTCCAAGTAAATCGGGGTGAGAATTGACCTTGAGACCTCTTTTTACATATTTCCTTCCATTTTACACGACACTTGCCAATCGGTCTACACCCCTGTGAACTACTTCTATATATTTTGATATATATTTATATATATTTCTATTTATTTACAACAAGTGTTAAATTTATTTTTTTTATTTTTTTTTGTGCTTGGCTTGCAGGTTGTGTGGAGCTAGAGCTTGGCCCTCGGGCCTAGATTTATATATTCATGTATATATAGATTTTTTACACTCATAAATTTTCCATATATATATATATATATATATATATATATATATATATATATATATATATATATATATATATATATATATATATATATCCATCCTTTCAAGGATTTCGCTTGTACAGATGAACAATTTCATGGAATGTCCATAAACATTTCATGCTTATTTCTGATTATTTACTAGTTGTGGCTAGAGGGTTTCAGGGCTGCTTTTCCAAATTGTTGTAAAGGGTTTCAACATAACTATTTAAGGGTTGTTTAAATTTCTGGGTTAATGTTGAACAACCTTCCTTAACCTTCTTCTTATAGGTGGGTAGGTGGGTAGGCCCTGGTCCAAGTTTTGAAACTTGGCTCTGATACCATGTGTAAGGCCTGTGCATACAGAGCCTCATAAAACATAAATATAAATACATATACTCTATCTTATTTACTTCTTTATTTACCAGCGTAATAATTGACAATTTTAACAGTATAATGATGAACATCAACAACAGTATTATGATGAACAACAACATAAGGAACAATAGTATAATAATTAGCATAATGATAATGAAATGTATTTACCTCAATATGATGTTGAACTGAAGCTCAACCTGATGTTGATGAATCCTACCCAAACTGATTAACCTACCAGCCAACTAGAATAGCCTCTCTGGCTCCCTAGCCCCAGGATTCCTTATGGTTTCCTGGCCCCAGAGCCCAAAATTTCCAGCAACACGTGCCCCCTGTGAGAGTCCTCAAACAAGCCGTAAGAAAAACAGATGCAACCCAAACTGTTTCCTCCCTTCTCCTTCTGCCTCTCCAAATTTCTCACCTCCCATAAATTAAAAATATCACTCAACCAAAAAGAGATCCCCCTCCTGAGTCCTCTCCTCCCCCTTATCTTCCTTATCCTCCCTTATCCAAACACCTTCCCCTCATTAATCTCTCAACTACCTTATCCCTCCCATAAATTGGTTCAACTACCAATAACAATTATATTATAATAAAGTCTTCATAAAATATATTTTAATAATTCATTAAACTAATATTTATTAAACTAAATTTTATTATTCATGATAATTAAAGAATTAATTAGGGTTGTTACAGTCATGTCTGCATGCATAATGCATCTACTTTTGTTTGTTTTGTCTAAGTAGGTGATATACACGACCATTATGTCTTGGATGAACAGTTGTCCAGTTCGGTAGTTGTTCAAGCCTTCTATTGATAGTATGTTGGGTGGTATAAGTTTAGACCTGGTGACATTTTTTGAACAGGAAAAGTAATGTGAATGCTAGTTTGTATATATTTTTTTGTTTTTTGCATCAATGCACAAGTAGATGCACAATTTGGATAAAGTATGCAGGTTAGAGTTTTGTAACCATACCTCTTAGTCTCTGGACCTTGTACTATGTTGGGCGTTTCACTTGTACTCGTCGATACTTCTTGTGAACTAAAAAGCATGTGTTGTAGATGACATCAACATATTTACCATGGCATAGATGAATACATAATTGATGATATTTGTTTCCTAAACATACCAACAACATAATCCATGAATCTTTACCTTTGGCCTTGTCGTTGTGTTGATGTTTGCGATGATTGACTACTCATGCCCATGTCACTTGTCCAACTTTTTCTGATGCAAACATGTGTACATTGAACATGACAACAACTAAATATGTATATGCATTGTATATTGTTCATAATTGATATGGATGTACATTAAACACATGCATTGTGTTTGATTCACTATTACTTTTGGTATACCTTTTAGAAGATTGTACTTCAACCTCCTCTATTGTGGCACATAAGACTTCATCCTCTTATTCAATTAGTTTATTTTTTTTCAATGTAACAATGCAGAGAATACAATGGACATGAAGCTAAGTTTCTATGTAGGAACACATGTAAAAATATTTATTTATTTATTTATTTATTTCAATGTAGCAACACATACAATACAATTGACATGAAGATAAGTTAATATGTAGGAAGATATGTAGTATCTACATATAAAAAAAAAATGAGCCGCAAATCAGTAGAATAAATATGCACAAAATAAATGAAATACAAAGCAATGGAGTATGGAATAAGGGTAGAAGCATGAACCTTCATATGTTTTCTTATACATTTATGGTTAAGAGTTCTTCGTCTTGTCCAGTTACTCTATTTGTTTCAATGAAGGAAAGTACAAATACAATGAACATGAATGTAAGTTGGTATGTAAGGAAAAACAAGGAATATGTACATATAGTAAATTAGAATCAAAGCAATAGAGTAACAGATAGTGTTAGAAGCATGTACCTTTTTTTATTGATCCATGTTTGTGGTTATATATAATCATTTCTGTCCAAAATCTATTACAAACCAGAAAAAATTAAGAAGTTGGATGATCCTAGCTGAATAATTTGGTTTTGTGCAACAAATTAGCCAGATATGCTTTGAGACATGGAAATATGATTTTGTGATATGCTTGATGTATATTTCATAATTCAAGTACAATGCAAATTGTATCGTGATCAGACCAGTATGTATCTAAGATAAAGAGGGTGTATTGTGAAATGGGAACATTTTACGATACATGGTCAATAAGTGTGTTTTGTACATGGTTTATCTTATACAAAAGAAAGCGGAGACTGTAATTGCACATGTAGTTTTCCAATTCTTTTGTTCTGGCACTATTTTGTAGCATGTCAATATTGAAGTCCCCTAGAATGATAATGGTTTCGTTAATATGTAAATGTTGTAATGCATTTGAAACAACATTTAGTATGTTGGGCAATGTTGCATGAAGAGCGACATAGAGATTCAATATTGAAATTTCTGATTCATGGAATATTACTCTTTCTAGCACCATCTCAACATGTGTTTCTTCGAAATGCATATGCTCCAAAATTGTTACATGTTTTTTCACTAATATCATCACTCCATGTGTAGTGTAACTTGATATGCAATTGTGATTTGGAAATTTCTTGTTTTGCATGCATAATGTCATGTATGTTTCTTACAAGCACAAAATATGAGATTGCATTGTGTCATAGTCATTGAGTATATCATTCATATGTGCATCTAGGTTGCACATGTTAAGTGAGAGAATTGATACAAATGAGTTTGTTTGTATGGATTGGTAATCATATTGTAGATGCCATTTTGCACTATTCCAAAGGCGTCACATCTCACTATCAACTTTATGTTTGAATTTGAAGTTATCTTTTGTAAGAGAGCTTAGAAAATACAAGGATTCTATGCTTCAGACACATGACATAGTTGTGTATACAAGTCCATGTATTCGTATTTCAGTAGGGTCAAATGAAACACTATCAAGTGTTAGCCCTTGTGATCTATGGACTGTACGTGCACATGCAAGTTTAATTGGAAACTGGTTTGGAATATTCAGTTGACCTGTCTTTGTTGATGTTGATATTGGTTTTGATATTCGCAATATAGGTGTCCAATCACGTGAAGTGTTTGAATTGTATAATAAGCTAACTTGTTTTCTTTTCAGTGGCCAATATGCGGGTCATGGAACTTAATCCATAGGACATTAAATTTTTTTGTTTTGGTATAAGCTTTCAGTATTCCATCTGCACCATTCACCAAGCCATCCTATGAATCATAGTTGTAGACATATATTTCAACTAGCATGTCTACTTTTAGGACAAGTTGCAAAGGCAAAGTGGCTATATGTTGATGACATGGTACATTGTCATGGTTGTCTTCTTCAAGGTCAATTGAATTGATGATGATATCATTTCCATGCATGAGCGATAGCATGTACCTGTTATGCATTTCAACATCCTTATTCTTGTAGAACATGTAAGAGAAGGTTGGGTCTGTTGGTGCAGGTCGTGTGCACCTTTAATTGTTATATGTTAAGTCATTAGATGTTTGGTTGTTTGTCTGCATTCTATTCAGAATTGCAATAAATGTTTCATTTGTCTGTCTCATTACAGTATGTAATTCAAATAATTTTATGTTTTCTTTCCAAAATTCACGCGTCATTGTTTGCATATTGTTCGTAGGTTGTTCAAATATTAGAGAATATTGTATGGTTTGTGGTTGGTAAAGATCCCCATAGAATATCATGCCAATGTCCCCAAAGTATTTGGTGTGCACATGTTTTATGTTTCTCAGTCGATTGTCAATGGAATATAAGAAGCGACTTCCAATCAAGGATGCCTCATCTATGAATATAAGTTGTAGTTCGTCATAAAGCTTAGAAAAGGTATCTAACATTTACTTGTTGAGTGAAAGAAAATGTGATTTGTTAAAAGGCATTAAAAATGTGGAGTGGAGTGTTGTTCCACCTACATTATATGCAACTTTTCCTGTATATTCAACTATTAGTCTCTTTGGTTTTATAGGGTTAGTCGAACTATTTGAATCATAGATTTATAAGCATTTGGAATAGTGCTTTCGTTGTGAATGTCTTGCCTGTTCCTGCTCTTCATGTAAGGAACAAGTGCACATGAGTGTGCATGTTTAAGCATTTTTTCATTGAAATTTCCTTTAGGATTGCTTGTTTTTCTCGATTCAACAATCATCTAATTCTCTATTATTCGTTATTTTTGGTAAAGAAAAGATGTTTTGTGACTTGAAACACAAGATTGATACGTTTTTCAATGGTGGTTGCTTGAGGACAAGGCAAATCTTCTTTCAAGTCATAGAACTCACAGAGAGTTCTAGTTGTTTTATGGTTTGTTAATGTCTCATCAACATTTTCAGGGTTTTCTAGTTCATCAGGTGCACTTTCTAAATCACCCCAGGTTGGGTTGGCATTGTATGTAAATCTAGCCTCATTGGTTTGTACTGTAGTATCATAAGAAATATATGTAGCTTCCCATGTAGGGAAGTTATGTTTTAATATGTTTTCATTTTGTTCAAATGGAATGTACAATACTAGTTTTTCTCTACAAAAGTTTTCATAGTCGATGTGTTTATTGTATTTGACAAAGCGTATCACATTTGGTTTTTTTCTTTTTGATATGGGTGTACCATTCTTTTTGTAATGTGATACGAACTCTGCAAGGAAGACATGCTTGATAGGAGGTGGACGCTAGAGGTAGTAATCAATAATACAGCGACATATCATGTCCTCTGAATTATCAGGTTCTTGTTCTAGCAAAGATGGTGGCTTAAGCATGAATGTGCATGTGTCAAGTGGAGATGTGTTTATGAAGACACATTTCCTTGAACTACGGTTCAAAGGTAGAGAAAGTGCTATGTGGACTTCTTGTTGAGCAGACATTTGTTGAATATTAAGTAATGTATTTCCAAGTGTACGTATCATTTGCATAACATCAATTCGACATTTTTCATGTTCTCTACATATTCTTCTTAATGCAATTGTCATAGATTTTTCAACCTTTGTCATGTATGAGGTACAATATGATGCTACAACATCTACATTGAGGACATACTGTGCATCTGTATTTGCATTCCACATAATTGGCATGTCCTTGGAGAAACCATTGTTCCAAATATGTGAAATTTTTCGTTTAAGGAAAATTGTTGGTTGTTTAAGTGTAGATTGTATCAATTGGATGTACTCATCTTCTATTAGATTTAGTTCTGCCAAGAAGTATTCGAAGCTCATTAATTCATTGAAGTCTCATTGTTCTAGAAATGCGAAAAAATATTTTGATTTCTCAATGAGAACATTATCCTCTAAACTAATTGGTTCTATGATTATTGTTGTTCTCATTGGCGGCACATGGAAGTTGTATCTGCAATGTGAATTATTTTGTTTTTTACAACTTCTTGTATGGTAATGTCTATGAACTTTGGAAAGTTATGGATCCAAATGGTCCGTGTTGCATGTTATGTATTTGTCCAGAAACTGCTTGATTTGTGAGTTGTTTTGATTTCCATAGATCGGTGCACCCTCTATCCATCACAGTGCATGGTCATGCTCACTCCCTCTATTTTGGAACTTAGTCACAAAATAGTAGTTCGATATGTTTCCAAAGAACATTTCATCATGACATATCAATTTCCTCAAAGCATTTACTTTATGTCTATAGTAACAAGTACATGTCACTGGGTCTTTTCTTATGAGGTAGTCAATGTCATCATTTTCCAATGTATCATTTTTTTTTCCTTTTCCTGTTCCTATATAATGCATACACCGTAGTGACCAACGGACCCCAGTGATGCTCTGCACTTGTAAATGTGATGAAAAAAGTTGGGCGTCTCAATTGTCGGATCATTTCAAATATAGTTTTCTTGTTTTGTTGCAAGTATTCAGGAGATATGCGATTTTTTTTGAAATCTACGTATCCAATATCAGATTTGAGGATTTTTTCTAGGTTTTATTTGTACTTGACATATCTGGCCAATAAATTTCTTCCTCATAGATTTCCTTTTCTTATTCAAACCCACATGAAAGAGATCACTTTATTAATTATTATGCGCATTGTTTTGAAAAACAAATTTGTTATGTGACAGGAGAAGTCACCACTTGAATGTAGCAGTTCCCATCGCATAATTTGTTGGTAGTTGAATCATTCTATGATGTCACTAGCATGTGGATATCCATAGAACAGTGTTGGGAATTTAATTTCCTCAATAAATTTGTCCTTGAATATTCCAAGTGGATGTTTCCCTTCAGCAGGTGTAATTTCGATAATCTTGTCTTGCAAGTCATGAATGCGTTGTGAGTTAGTGAATCCATGTATCAATGTTTCAACATGTCTTTCATTCTCTGATTCATCGCTTGTATCAAATTCACTAGTAGTGTCAAAATTTTGTGCAGAGTTGTCATTTCCTTGTTCAAGAAAATGGTGCCACTTATCATTTATACAAATGTTATGTGCTTTATACAAGGCCTTGGAACATAATTCTTTTAATGCTTTCATGACAACGTGTTGACGCACTCTACCTGTCTGGTATGAATTCTTGTACTGCAAATGTCTTTTGAAAGCTATAACAATTGTCATTGTTTCGCTCATGAATTGTGGCAGGGATTTTTTCACAACATCTAGTTGGACATGCAGGTTAATAATTGATCCTGTTAAGCCCATTTGGGGTCGTTTACATCCCCAAGGTTTGATTTGTGCAAATGAAATTCAAAGAGACACAAGTCTCTCTTTGAGTTCTGTAAGTGTACTTACATCTGGTAGTGGTGTGTTACATCTTATTTGGTCAGGTGTTGCAAATTGTGGCAATTTTCCATTTTCAAGTGATCATTTGCATGGAAGACAAATTTTGCTAGTGGAAAATGTTCTATCATTTTGTATCAAGTTGATGTATTCTTTTTGCAAGTCAAGGGTGAAAGACTTAGTGTTTTTTGAAAAATTCAATTCTTCAAAAATAAAACATGCAATGGAAGGAGTTTCTTTAATTTGTTTCATATAGATCTTCTTTGCATCTCTCTTTCCTAGACAAGGATGTGTAACAAGTGTTTGTTGGTTTTCAATGCTGGCATTGCACAGTGTTGGGTCTAGTTTATGATATGTGATTTTTCCCTCTTGGTCAGTATCATGACCATTGTGGGATATGTAGTTGCACCTGTTTCTCTCATGTATCTGTTTTTTCAACATGTGGTAGTTTAACCTATGGTTGTCACTCGAAACTAGTTTCACTTGTTGACAAGACTTGTTGAAGGTGGAATAGACATTTGTTACAAGAATTTCCTCCTCACCATCTCGATGGTGCAAATGGTTATGTTCTTTTTCATTCAACTTGTGATGTTGGTGTTCAACAGGAAGTGTGTAAATGCGCTCATGTTGTGCACGCACAACTTTTTTTAGGTTGTGATATGTGAGTTTGTGTTTCTTGGTTGAGCTCCATTTCACCTCATGATGATCGGTCATACAACTCAGACGTCTAGAAGGAAGTGCACAAATGTATTTATTTATTTCACGTATGACCTTTTTCAAGTTGTGATAAGTCATTCTACATTTTTTTTAAGCTCTCTATGACCTTATGACAATTGGGATGATTTTCATCCTGATTAGACAATATGCGATGCTTATCTAGAATCGATGCGGTTTGGTTAAAATGGATAGTGGATCTTGAACTAGAAGTAGTTCTTATGAAAGGTTGATAATCGATGTTTGGCGTATCTGTTTTCGACGATATGATGGAAATTGTTCGATCATAGTTTGAATCAATACAGTAGAAATGGATAGTACCGTCTGAAAGGGTTGACCAGACCTGGATATTTACTCTGAACATGATAGATATCCATTGTAAACAAAATGTCCCACCCTCTATATTTCCTTTCTCATATGGCATTTCCATGTTTATAAGGTATTGTTGCCAACTTCCAATTTCCGGCATACTTTCTATGAGATATGGTAGAAGGTGTTGACGCAAGAAGTTAAATTCCTATTGACTGCCACCTATAATTGCATTGCAGAAGGATTGTGCCATGTGAAGGCATAGTGAGTTCACATCAAAATCGGTTTCTATCAAATAACAAATTGAATTGAACAGGCTATCTCCACAAGAAGATGTAATAGTTGTTTCTATGTGCAATCCATGAGAGTGTATATGATGCATAATTCGTTTCCAATGCGATTGAAGGTCTTTGCAGGTGAGGGACAAGTAAATATTAGATCCTCCAAGATTACATATGGATATTTTTATAGAGTAGTGGTTCATAATGACCACTTAGAGGATTGGAATCATGGAACAAGATGCAATATGGATCTCTAGATGCAGTTTTGTTGAATAGTAGATATCTTTTTTTTCTTGTTAATGACCAAATTCCAATTGATATATTCATCCACTTGGCCAGCCACCGTATACAAAAAGTATCTCCCCAAAGTCCTCTCTCATGTGGAGGACGAGGTCCATATGCAGACACCCGCATATTTGAAAGATGTGTACTGATAGCATGTATTCCATGCAATTGGCAAAGAAACTCAAATGCCAATTCATATGGATACGACTCTAATGCCTCAACGTTGCCATTTTCTAAACATGCCAAGAAATTATCTATAAATACATTGCCCAGCTCGGTTGAGGAATAACGGAAGTGCAATAGAACTTGAAATGCATCGAAGAGGCAATCTCCCACAGTATACGAGAATGCATCTAATCTGAAAAGGGCATTGTTATGCAATACCTAGTTGATGTTATCATGGACAATGAAGTCTGTATCTATTTGATAGCACTTTTTTTTTTTTTTGTGTGTGTGTGTGTGTGTGTGTCTGGAGGAATCAACAACTAGTTGGGCACGTGGCTGTGTTATCCAACCGCTACCACTATAACCTCCAGGTGTGCCCACGATGCCCCTTACGCGGCACACAAGGTAAGTCGGGGGGAGTTGAACTCGAAACCTCATGGAACTTCATTTTCACGGCACTTGCCAATTGAGCTGCGCCCCCGGGGGCTATTTGATAGCACTTAACATCTATTACTTGCTCCATATTTTAATTTGTGATTTTCACTATGTTTCTTAGCTATGTTTAGATAACATGCAAATAGAAAAAAAGATAACTAAAAGGTTGGAATTGCATACCAGTTCTGTTATGTATCCTTCAACATTTTTTCGTTTCAAATTCAGTGCTTCGTGGTTTCTATAGCATATGAAAAAAAAACAAAGCTATAGTTAGTGCTCAACCATATAGAAGAGATAATGCAAATAAAACAATAGTATAAATTTTCTCAGTACAAAGACTGAGTATTTAAGACATATAATTTTTTAACTTATTCTAGTTGTGCATCTTATAAGCGTTTCGGTAGTCATTGTATATAGCTTTGCAATCGTATTCATCATTTAATTTCATCCCCACTCTTCACAAATCAACTCTAAACAAATTTGAAACGACTTTTTCATGTCTCCCACTCAGAACACTCACATAGATGGTCTGTGGGATAAACAAAAGGGGAAGAATTAGGAATTATGGACTTTTAACACAGGAAAGGAACCAACGCATAACACAACTTCTCAAAGTTTCAATTATCTTACAAGATGAATAATATATTCTAAGATGTTTCAATTATGTTACAAGATGAAGAAGATATTCTAAAATTGGGCATTGGGGAACTCATCCTGAGACAGACCAGAGAACTGTCCATTCAGGTTACAAAGAATCACTTCTACAAGACGAGGTCCATATGTTGAAATGGTGATGGAAGATGTTTTGGAAGACCTAAAGTCCAGAATAAAACTAATAACTATATGTGGTTTTCCTTAGAGAATAAACTCTTTCCATGTCATAATCTACAAAGAAGGGATGGCAAGGTCCTCGTAGATGCTTGCTCCGCAATGAAAAATCTGAATTCATTTGGAAAATCCCTGTGCACTGTCATTTTCCAAAGAGATATGGTATGATGTATTGGACATGAAAGTTGGCATATGTGATTGGAAGGGGACAGCTTGAAAAATGCATTAAACGTATGGTTTCAAGAACATAAAGTTGAGGAGAACATCCCATTTCCTTTTTTGTATGTATTTATGGCTGTGACATAGGTGGGTTATATATCGAGCATTGACATGCCTGTGCATTTTTCAAATCATGATCTGGGTGACCCTACTACTTTAGCATCCCTACTAAAGTTTTATTATTCTTCCAAACGTTGGAATTATTCTAACCATACTTAGACATGGTGCCAATTCATAAATTTAGGAGTTTTTAAATGTGGAGTGTGAAAGTCTCTTGAAGTGACTTTCTCCCGGAGCCATTAACTCGTGCCTACTGTTAATTAACCTGAGATTACTTTAACTGTAATATCCCCCAGTAGAGACTCAATTGTAATTATGAATTGTAAACATGTTTGTTAGGCTGGTGAGTTGAGTTATAATAAGCTAGGAGGCTTATGTGATGATTAGGCCAGAGAGCCTGGGATGCTAAGGCCAAGAGATTGTTTTGTATATGTAATTATGCAAATCATTAATAAAAATTATACATCGATGCGTGTAGACCCTCCATGAAGAAATAGTTATGGGGGACTAAGCTCCACTAGGTGGGGAAGGGGCTAAGTGTCTAGGAATAGGGGCTAAGATAGAGGGCTTACCTATAAAGGAATAATATTATATTATTATTTCCTAAAGGCTAAGGTTTGACATAATCTATGTTGTCCTAAGTTCCTAGGGGAAAGGGGGATGAGTGTTAAGTGGAGTTCATGCAACTTTAGGGAGACATGTGTCATCCTGGACGCATGCAGTTTTAGGTGAGGAAAGTTAGCTCGTTGGGGGTTCCTTCACCATGCGTCTGGTACTCTTGCGAGGGTAGCCACCCTAGAAGTCAGCCATACTCCCCATTGAAGCACGTACTGAGATAGAGAGAGCCCAGAACCTGCAGATATACTGAATGTATCCTGTCTATCTCCAGTGAATCCTGACGCACCTATATTGTGCCTGAGCTCATGTTGTGTCGTAGCGGTTGGCAGTTGTTTCCAACATAGTTTTGGCTAAGCTTGGTTTGTTGTCATATTCTATGTCCATACCCATTTTCTTTGGTTGACTTCACCTGTGTGACTCAAATTTTGTTGTTGACATCACTTGTGTCCGTTTGACATAAGAGTTGAATTGAAGAAGCAGGTTGTCAGGCCTATGAGCAACTCTCCCAGGTGAGAAAGTTTGTTGGGAAGTGAGTTCTCCTAGAGGGAGTCTCATAGTAGCTACAGTACTCTGAGACTTTCGGTCCAACTTGTTCTTGAAGCCCAAGGTAAAGGAGGTGTATTAGCCGATGGACTTGTATTAGTGAAGGTGTACTCTCCTGGGGTGGAGCAGGCATGTGGGGAATTAGGGTTTGTGAGTTGTGGGCATAAGTGGCTCCTGGGATAAAATATCCTTCATGTTTTTCTATGTGACTTCCCTGTTGTCCTTTCCAAGCCTAGGAATCCCCTTTCCCGGTGGAGTTTAGTCCCAGCTCGGGGATGACCCACTACTGAGTGTGATGAGCAATGTGGTCTATGGCTGGGAGGTTCATGGAAGGTTTGCACGAAGTTGGTGTAATTCAATTAAAATATAAGTACCCTTCCTATGCTCATTTACATGTTATGTATTTGTACATTCTATATTGATGAGTATTGCCTGTATATGTTGTTATATTATGGGTTATGCCTATGATTATTGCATGTATGCTTTTACTATTATTTCCGCATTAGTTTGTGTATTAGCAAAGCATGTTGTCTGTTTATGTTTATATTTATAGGAATATGATAATTTTTATTTCTACAAGATAACATGGCCCAAACTGGGTGGTCAGGGGTGTGACAAAATGATATCATAGAAGAAAAACAATGATATAGTTTTTTAGGTAGCGCTACCCGATAGGGGTTGGTGGTCGGGGAAGTTACAAAATTGTATCAGAGCATGGTTTCAACATTGAGCCTGGATGGGTCATGTAAATGGTTAATGAAGCAAAGTTTTTAGAGTGAAGTTTTGTTGAGAGGGACGAAATTTGAAGTTCAGAGCATTCCTGTGTGCCAGGAAGCCACCGTGTGAACACTTGGACTATGTTCAGAAGCCCAGGAAATATAGCAGTTCAAGAAAACCTACAGAGGAAGGATACCACCACAACCATGGTATTGGGCCACAAAGTTTAGAATTGGACTATAGGATCTGTGTGGGAGAAGGAGGATCCTTCACAACCATCAGATCTGGGAAGAGGAACATGGTGGATAAGTACCGAAGTCCTTCAGGACTTCACTGTTCCAGTTGTTTGAAGTTACTTGTCGTAAAAAGGGAGCAAAAGCATCGAAGCTCCGAAGTCCCATAGTGGATCTACACCATAGATCCATGGAAAAGTGCTTGACCGTTGGATCGGCCAAAGACAGATCAGAGCTATTAGATCAAGCCAAGAGAAGAAGGTAAGGCGCAATGGGAAGAGAAGATCTTAGCCGACAGATCTGCACACGAATGGTTTTGAGTCGTAGATCTTTTGGCACTTCTGGAGAAATGGAGTGTGATAGAGCGACGAAATTCCGAAGCCCCAAAGTTCAGAGTCAATTCAGACTGTTTATTCCAAGGGATACTTGTCCAAAGATTAAGAAGGTTCGAAGTTTCAACACTCCAGAAGAATGGTTTGTGGTTGCGTGGAAGGCCCTGAAATCCTAGAGCGACGAAGTAACGTCATTATGGGTGATGTGGACCAGTTCGGTAATTAGATAGTTCGACAGCTTGGATAAAATGTCGAAGGAATGAAATCCCTAAATCTTTGAACCATCGAGTATGATGTGGCAAGATGACATCACCTAGGGTGATGTGGACCTACCTAGGTCTACCACGTGTCACCACCTTAATTGATGAAAATTGTACTATGTGGACCCAGAAGGTTAAGAAGTTCGGAAGTTCAGCGTTCAGAAGACTTCAGGTGTGCAAGTGTAAAATATTTTGAAGTTTCAAAGTTCCAAAGTCCCGTAGCCCAAAAATCCCAAAGTGACATGACTCATTGACGTCACTTTAGATGACGTGGACACACGAGATGCATGCCATATGTCAATGAGTTATGTACCCTTTGGAAGATTGAAATGCTAGTTATATCGTGACACATGTCACCTGTCAGATTGGGCTACGTGTTTGCTTCTAGTATTCTGCCATGTGGCACATCCCTTGAGTATGGTCAGTGGGGCCCCTGATGGATTTCACAAAGCAATTAAACTTGGCGAAGAATTTATCTATATCGGGGTTGCATTAAATTTGATCACGATCTATCAAGATCGATGGATGAGAGGCATTACGGAGATCGAAGATGTTCGACAGATAATTCTACAGGTCAGTATCACAATCCAAACCATGGTTTCCCATAAGGGGTACATGTCAGCATAGGGAAAATTGTGGAATGGTCGACGAGTTACTCCAAAACCGCCAACCAATGTCCCCGCAATTTGAAAAGTACTAAATTTGATGTGATGTTTTCAGTATTTTTTAGTTCAAGCACAGAGACCATGGGCCCCAGTGGACGTGTGGCATCTGATCCCAAGGCCTGGAGACTTGGTACTATGGAGGAATTGTGTTGTAGTTGCATTGAGTCGAGAACTCCCTGAGGCCGGAGTTAATCTCGATCATTGTTCAGGTGAAGGTACGTGGCAACCGATACCACAGTCTAGAGACTAGGCACTCCGAAAGGTTGGAGAGTATGGACATCCCAGAAATTATGAAGCCTGAAGTTCCGTAATAAATCCCAACTGTCGGTTGTTGAGAAATTCGTGGATCGTTGATCCACCCCACTTCACGAAGTTCGCCAATTCAGTGTTCGAGAGAAATAAGGCACGAAATAGAAAGATATTCTGAAGAATAAGTTCCAGAGCCCCGAAACTCTCAAGGCTTCAGATAAGAACCTATCCAATAGCACTGGGTCACAGCCCATGGTCATATGCAATTGAGGGATGAAGAAAAAGGGCTAGTGCCCAAAATTGTGTTAAAGAAGGGAAAAGGGGTTAGGAAGGAAGCCCATGGGTTTCTTCCAGTTCAAACCTGCATCAAAAGAGGTATTGAAGACCTAGGAACTTTTGATAGGGTCCAAAAAATATCTAAGAGCCATTAGCTCAGAGAAAAGAGATCAACTGCACAAGGAATGCATTAGATAAAAAACACAAGTTTTAAAGGATCATAGCTTTCTGCTCGAAGCTCAAAATTGAGAAAGGAAGCAGTCATTGGAAATATCTTGGAAATAGGATTCCAGGTATTCATCCATATTTGAGGAGTGAACAACTTAGATCACATGAAGTCAGAATGAATATTTTGGTGACCATAAAAGGAAAAATTTTGCATATAATACCAAAATGGTATAGCGTGGTTCTAGCTAACAAAAAATTGTTGTATGCCTGTTTTTAGATGTAATGGTTACATTTAAAACATAAAAAGTGCTAAAGAATGTTAAGATAGAAAAGTACATAGTGGGGAGATCTAATCTATACAGATTGATATATATCATAATGCTATTATTTTGATAAAGAAGGATGAGATGTATGCAGGAGAAAGTAATAATTCGTCAAGATAATACCAGTGATGATAGGATCAGTCATGAAAAGGATAAATCAAATTGCTTCAAGAAAGAAGTTGGTGTTAACTATCCTAGGTTACTCAAAGAACATGAATGGAAATATAATTGGGTCATGCAGGAGCTAGATCAGAGTAATCCAAATAATAATGGACTGCTGGAAATTAATATCAACATAATATGTGGTGGCAAGTATGCAAACTAGACAAGGAAAAACTCCTGGATGGAGTCATGTCCATGAACATCCTAAGATAATGGAAGAAGAAATCATGAGCTAGATATCCAGCTAATAGGAATACATGTTAACACTCCAGGAAGGAAAGCAAGAATAGTAGAGGATTGTTGATGCACTCCAAAGGTGTGAAGGTATTTCCATAAGAGCATGGAGATATCAAGTCAAGGATAATTTAAAAGTGAAGTGAATTCTAAAGAGAAATCAATAAGGAACCAGGAAGAAGAAAATGGTTCTAAGCATGGTTTTGAATGCAAAGGAGATGGTTCCTTACAAGAAGCCATCTTAATTGACATAGAGCCATGAGTGACAACCCAAAAGGTTGGATGTGTCACTTGAAGATATGTTGGTAAGGTAAAAGGACTTTCATTTAATTCTATGCAACTGAAAAAGGGGGCATATGTGCATCCTTACAATATGCTAGAGATTGGATAGGTAAGTCAAGTTTGAAGGTAGTTGGGATAGATGGATCTAGAAAACAAATAAAAAGTTGAAGGTTAATGTTAGCATTAGTAATTGGTTGGAAATGCAAAGACAGCCAAGAGTGATTTGTCTAGAGAGTGCTCAAGACAAAAATAGTCAGGTATAGTGACTACAATGAGAGCACAAGAAGATTCAGGAATCCAGGAAGAATTGAAGACTTTTGGGATCAACAAGGAAAATTTGCACATGGGAAAGAAGTTGCTGAAATTGTGGTAGCAACAATTGAATTAAGGTTGGTTGAACAACCATAAGCATAAAAAAAATTATTTCATGTCGCAAGTGTTGCTACATATGGAAGGAAGCAACAAAAAGTTGAAGGTTGGTTATAGGTTTGATAAAATAATCATGAAAGCTTCTACTTCCATCAGTCATACAAGTAACATCAAATTTATTAATGGAAGTCTTGGAGGTATGAGTTTTTATTACTCTTATTGCATAATTTCTTAATGGAATCTAGGTAAGAATTCCTCATCCAGAGTTATTTTATAAAATCACATGATTATATTATTTGAATGCATATCACTCGATGTGGTAAAGGCTAGAGGCATGTATTAATTCAAAGCTTTTAGCTTCTGAATGCACAAACTGACATAGTAGAATGTCATATTAATTTGGTTATGGGGTAATAACCAAAGAAAATAAAAGATAAGAACTTGTTATAGGAATGAATGTCAGTAAAGATAGTCATGTATGAGACTAGAACATGGTTGGATATGGAAAAATATGGATATGGAAAGGTTATAAACCACACAGGTACCAAAATCTTCCTACCTTAAATAAAACTTGGACTGCAACCTTTCTGCTAACACTAATAAACACCACAAAATTATATTCTTGGTGTAGTGTTCGGGTAGAAAAGGAAGGCATCCAATTAATTGGGAAGACAATAGGAAGTGTGTGGAGAATGTGTCAACACATTGGCCAGAATTCCAACTTATGGATGGTGAGATACATGACTAAGATAAAGAGAATTATGTAATTCAATGCAAGGTGCACTGAATAAGTATGCATTGCGAATTGCACTCAGGCATAGTAAGTGATAGAATTGTATACTAAATGCAATGGTTGAATGTGTTTTGTAAGTACATGCATATATATTATTGCATGGAAATAATTCTAACTAACAGCTGAAATGTTGTTAACTCATGAAGTTGAGGATATTTCAGGGAGGTGTAGACATTGCAATAGGAAATTTTCAAGTCAAGTAGTCACATGAGCATTGACTAGAGGAATTTTTCTTGTTCAGAAAAAAGAAGTAATGAACTTACAAATATTAATTACGAACATACATATGCATAGAATGACGAGTCATTCTATTTTATTAAATTGTTTGGTAATTATGATTGAATTGCTAGGTGCAGACAATTCTAAAATCACTACATATGGTTTTGTACATATTGCAATTGCATTATGATGTAAAGGAAATACTGACAATTTGTTGGTTGTATGTATGATGAAGAATTCCTAATATGACAACATCCAAGAAGAATTATGAAATAGAATTTCATGTTTTGGGGGAAAAGTTGAATTTCCTTTTGAACTAAGTTTGAGTTCCTAAATGAATTCTTTTATGTTTTGATGCCATGGCCCCTTCCACAACCCGTAGGTCGGAAGTTCACGTGCTCGGGATTTTTCTCCTTCCACTGGCCCGAAGAGTCCTTGGAAATGACTCCTCTATTTCCCTTTCGGGAAATCTGCACCCACAATCAACTTCAAGAAATTCCCCCTTACACTTCGGGAGATCAGACTTCACACTTCTGCGAATCCAAAGGTCAGGCGTATTATCCCTCAATCTCTGAAAACCCAAAAATCAGTCAACGCTGACCCTTCCTCTGCCTGTTTCTGATTTCTCCCTATCGTGATTTCGGTGGTCGCGATGTCAAGCAACTCGTTCCCTTGATTCCCGAAACCCGATTTGCCGAAACACTGATGCGTCCGTAAGGTTGACCTTTCAACGCCCCTTTACTCTATCGGGACATTGGACTTCGCGATATCGTGAATCCTAATGCAAAGAATTCAGGTCTTTACCCCACGAAACCCTAAAATGGTCAACGGAGTTTGACTCCATGTCGATAGTGCGCCACCTGTCCACCTCCCGACTCTGTGGCCCACACAATCCTTTCAACCTTCGAAATTTCACCTTTCGTGACTTCGCAAGTCCTATTGCAAAGATTTATGGGACTTCCACTCGCGAAAACCTGAAATAGAAGTTCATAGGTAAATCCAACGGCTCCTGTAGCTTGGATCTACAGTTCTATTCCTCCTGAGCTTAGAACCTTTAGGAATACTTGCAGTAACTCCCCTACTCCTCCGTGAGATTTGATGGCTCATGGGACTTTGCGGATTCTCCACAGATAATTCCGACCGTCCGTCTCTTTCCTTTGAGAACCTAGCCTCCTGTGGTCCGACGTCACTACGCCTTCCTTCGATTCTTCAAGACACTTGGCCTCTTGCCTTCCTTTGACTCCTTTGAAGGTTAAAATCTTTCTGATCTTTCTCACGACTTCAAGTCTTACAGAAAAATCCTACTCGCACTCCTTGCGACAGAATTTCCAACACTTTCATGTGTTGAATTTCCTTCGACTCTGCGCACACCTGCAACAACAGTCTCTCAATACTTTGCTCAGGTTCGCAACTCTGAGACTTTACTCAGCCTGCGCACTCCTTGCACAGCTCCAGTGCCTGACTACACTTCTGTGGAAATGAGAACAAAATCTATCTAATCTGATCTTTCATAGACAAACCTTTGACCCCTTTGTCAACGAACTCCTTGCAGACAATTCAACTGCACTCCTTGCAGGAACTCTTGCTCAGATAGAGAAACAATTGAAACTCATTCCCCTTTCTCTCTCTCTCTCTCTCAAATTTCAAACATTCAACAAGAAATCATTCATCCATAGCATAAAGAAATTGCATGACAGAAAGAGTAAAACATTCATGAGCATAACATTCAAAGATGCATACACAGAGAATATTGGAACACCATGAGTCTGAATCAAAACCTTCTTTGCATTAATCTAGAACTTCTGTACATGGAATTCTCACTACAGCGCTCTGCTTCTCTTTTATGCTCCCAATTGGCATAATCTCATCCATTATCTTCTCAGTCTCAGGATAATGTTACAATACACAATGAGGGTGTCTATATCTTGTTTCCCTCTTGCACTCTAAAACTGTCTAATCTAACATTCAATTCTATCTACCTTCATTAACTACTATAAATTCCTTCTACCTACTAAGGACGAGAGCGGATCGCTCAAGGTCCATTTACATTTTACCAGTGTGCTCCTTCTTAATTATCTCATTTAATATTGGCGCATTAACTTCAAGGTAATTTCAAAATTTGTGTTGGGCCCTTGTCCAGCTATTTTTTGCTTTCGCGATGGCTCGCTTGAGATGCTCCTGCATCATACTCCCTTGCTTGAAAATTTTCATGGGCTCCTTTCCATGAGCTCATGCATGGTATGTCCATGCCTCTGGATCTCTGCTTCGTTCTCCCAGCTGGCATCTTCAACTGGATGACCTTTCCACTCGACCAAATATTCAAAGTATTTCTTTCGTCTGGTCTTTTTTCTAACCCTTTTGTCCAGTATGCGCTCCATCTGTGGCTTCTCTGCAACTGGCATCTACTTTGTCCACTGGACCTCTAGCTGTTTATTTCCTGCTTCTGCTTCCTTAACTTTATATGGGTACAAATCTGTGATATTGAATATCGGAGAAATTTCGATCCCATTGGATAATTCAATCTCGTAAGCATTTGCCCCAAATTTCTTCAAGACCTTACATGGTCCGATTTTCTTCTTTTTCAGTTTATTATTTGTTCCACTCGGGAACCTTTCCTTTCTCAAATGTGCCAGAACCAAATCACCAACCTCAAATTGAAGTTGTCTCCTGTGTTTATCTTCTCTGTGCTTATACTCCTGGCTTGAATTGTGCAATCGCTCCTTCACCTGGCTGTGAAGTTCCTTCATCGCCTCTATGAAATATTCTGCACTAGCGCTCCTAGCCGCGATCTGTTTTGAATCTCTCAGCTCAGAAATTCCTCTCGGCTGCATGCCATAGACAATCTGAAATGGACTTTTCTTCTGTTAACTGATTCGTTATAAGAAAATTCCGCCTATGGTAATATGTTGTCCCACTGGCTGTGGTGTTCTGTCACCAGGCTTCTCAGCAAGTCTCCTAAACTCATGTTCACCACTTCCGTCTGTCCATCTGTCTGAGGATGATAAGATGAACTGAACGATAATTTAATCCCCATCTTCTTCCATAACTTCCTCCAGAAGTGTCCTATGAACTTAGTGTCTCGATCCGAAACTATGCTCCTTGGTAAGCCATGAAGTCGAATGACTTCTTTGAAAAACAGATTCGCAATGTGAGTTGCATCACTGGTTTTATGACATGGAATGAAGTGTGCCATATTGGAAAATATATCCACCATCACAAAGATTGAGTCAAAACCTCTTTGTGTTCTTGGCAACCCCAATATTAAATCCATGTTGACTGCATCCCACGGCTTCTCAGGTATGGGCAATGGTTGATAAAACCCGACATTCTGTCTCCTTCCCTTTGAATGCTGGCAAATTCTGCATCTGTCCACGAATCTCTTGATGTCTGCTCGCATTCTCGGCCAAAAATATGACTCATTCAACTTTGTGAACGTCTTGTCGTGACCAAAGTGCCCAGCCAATCCTCCAATGTGTTTCTCCTTCAATAAATTCTCCCTCATGGAGCATTTTGGAATACATAGTTGATTACCTTTAAACAATAATCCTTCCTAGATCATGTATTCAGCCCATTAGCTCCTATCTCTGAGAATTAGATTCTCAGCTGCTTCATAAGCCTCCTTAAAATCTGAGTCACCCCTTTACATATCCCTGATATCATCAAAACCCAATGTTTTGACTCTGAACTCCTGCAATAGCAAACACTTCCTGCTCAAAGCATCAACAACTTTGTTAGCAGTACCAGAAATATGTTTAATCACAAAAGTAAAGTTCTGCATATATTCAACCCATTTAACATGTCTCTGATTCAACTTCTCCTGTTGAGTCACAAATTGCAATGCATGATTGTCACTGTATAAGACAAACTCCTTCGGGATCAAGTAGTGTCTCCATTTTTTCAATGTCTGAATGATAGCATAAAAATCCTTGTCATATGTGGAGTATTTCACCCTCGCTTCATTCATCTTCTCGTTGAAGTACGCTATTTGCCTGTCTTCCTGACTCAAGACTGCCCCTATTGCAAATCCACTTGCATCGCATTTCCCCTGGAATGTCTTTTGGAAATTCGGAAACACCAAAATTGGTTGTTCTGTAATCTTCCTTTTCAACAGATTAAAACTCTTCTCTGCTTCTTCTGTCTAGTGAAAAGACTTGTGTCTCTTTTTCACTGTTTCCATCATCGGTGCACTAATTCCACTGAAATTTCTGATGAACTTTCGGTAGAAACTAGCCAATCCGTGAAAACTTCTCACCTCAAAAATATTCGTCGGCGATGGCCAATTCTTGATTACCTCCACCTTATCTAGATCCATCCCCAACTCATTGGCAGAAATAACAAATCCCAAGTAAATGAGCTTTGTCTTCATGAATGAGAATTTCTTCATGTTTATCAACAACTTCTCCTGCTGTAGCCTCTGCATCACTGTAGCCAAATGTTTCAGATGCTCTGCCACTGTTTTATTGAAAATCAGTATATCATCCAGATATACGATAACAAATTTTCCAATGAACTCCCTCAGGACTTCGTTCATCAATCTCATGAAGGTACTTGGCACGTTTTTTAAGACAAATGGCATAACAAGCCATTCATACAACCCTTCATTGTTTTTGAATGTTGTCTTCCATTCATCACCTTCTCTCATGCAGATTTGATGATAACCTCTTTTCAAATCAATCTTTGAAAATAATTTTGCTCCACTCAAGCAATCCATCAGATCATCCATCCTCGGCAATGGAAATCTATACCTGATGGTTATCTTGTCGATCGCCCTCGATTCAATACACATCCTCCAGCCTCCATATTTCTTCAGACTGAGTACTCTCGGAACAGCACACAGACTCAAGCTTTCCCTGACCAAACCTTTGTCTAATAAATCATGGACTTGTCTTTTGACTTCTTCATTCTCTTGCAGCGTCAATCTGTACGTGGCTTTGTTTGGAAAACAGGCTCCTGGTATGAGATCAATATGATGACTCACACTTCTGATCGGTGGCAACGAACGAGGTAGTTTGTCCACTACTATGTCAGTGAACTCTTTCAGTAGTTCCTGAATCTCTTCTGGTAAATCATCCACTCTTGTGCTGGTCAAAACAATCTCTGGTTTCCTGAACACAATGAATTGCGGTTCTTCTTTCTTCTTAACCTCTATAAGAAGTTCCTTCCCACTCATGAGAAGTACAATGTTGCTTACTTCAGGTTTCACCTCCTTATCTTTGATTGGAAGCAACATGTGAGTCCTCCCATTCTTCTCTAAGGTGTATGTGTTCATTCTCCCATCATGAATCACATTCCTGTCATATTGCCACGGTCTACCCAGCAATAGATGACAAACATCCATAGGAATGACATCACATAATATATTATCATTATATCCTCCTATCTTAAATTCAACTAAACATTGTTTAGTGACAGTTACCTGATGTCCTTTTTGTAGCCACGAAACTCTGTATGGGCTTGGATGATCAATCGGCTCCAGCTCCAAATTTTCTACCATCTCTATAGAAATGATATTATCTATGCTACCACTGTCCACAATGACCTTGCATACTCTGTCTTTCGTCTTGCAAGTAGTCCAGAAAAGTCTGTTTCTTTGGACTGAACTCTCCACCTCCTTCTCTGGTGTCAAAAGATCTTTTTGCATCATCAGTGATCTTCCGCCTTCAGCATCTTCTGTCTCAACATCCCACCTCTATGCTTCAACGATGTGAGTCTCTCCACTCTCTTTCTTTTTGTCTAGACAATCATAAGACTTGTGCCCATTCTTTCCACATGTGAATCATGTTATTACTCCACCTCTTCCTCTTCCTCTACCTCTGGTACGAGGAAAAATATTATTATCAACATAATCTCCTCTTTGTTTGGTATGCTGCCCTCGCTGTGAGGTTCCACCTCTCTCAGTTCGAGTCAAAGTTTTCTTCCAGTCCTCCTTGGGTTTTTGGTTTTTATCCTGGGCAACTGATTTGCCTTTGGGCTGACTTTTGCCTCGGCCTCTTTGACCCTTTTTCGGCTCAGCTTCTCTTCAGCCTTTAGAGCCATTTGATAAGCATCTTCCACCGTTCAGATGGTTACCATGCTCATATCATCCTAAATGTCGTATCTCAGGCCATTCATATATCTGGAAACTTTTTCATCATCGCTTTCCCGATGACCTGCCCTGATGTTTAGTCTGTAGAATTATTCACTGTATTCTTTCACTGTCATCATCTTCTGTCTCAGGTTCTGCATTCTCCTGAATAGAGTAATTTGATAATATCTAGGGATGAATTTCACCTTCATCTTCACAATCATCCTGTCCCATCTCTTGATCTTCTACTTGCCTTTGCAGCGTCAATCAACTTGTAGTTCATCCCACCACAATGCTGCATATCCCTTTAATCTCGTGGCAACATGTTTGACCTTCTTGTCCTCTTCGACATATTCATAGTCGAAATATGTGTCCAGAGCTCTAATCCAGTCTAGAATCTCCTCTGCATCCAGATTTCCCTCAAAAAATGGAATGTCCATCTTCGCTCTTGCACCCATTCTTGCAATAGCTCTAATCAAACGTTTTTTTGCTGCATCATCGTCTGCAACTTCTTCTTCTTCATGTTCAGCCTCAATTTCACTTTCGGAATCACTAAGATCCCCAGCACTGACTGTGTGTCTCTGTGTTGTCTCCATGTCTTTGATTCTAGCTTGCAGATCATGCATTTCTTTTTCCATGACTGGATCAGTCATCTTCCTACCTCTTCTTCTCGGAATTTCACTCTCCTCTGACTGATCGAGTGTTTTCCTATCCCTTCTCCTTGGCGGCATGGTGAATTCTCTTTTTCCCTGCTACATAAAGAAAAGAAACCTTTCTGTGCTCTGATACCAAATTGATGCCATGGCCCCTTCCACAACCCACAGGTCGGAAGTTCACGTGCTCAAGATCTTTCTCCTTCCACTGGCCTGAAGAGTCCTTGGAAATGACTCCTCTATTTCCCTTTCAGTAAATCTTCACCCACAATCAACTTCAAGAAATTCCCCCTTACACTTCGGGAGATCAGGCTTCGCACTTCCACGAATCCAGTGGTCAAGCGTATTATCCCTCAATCTCCGAAAACCCGAAAATCAGTCAATGCTGACCCTTCCTCTGCCTATTTTGGATTTCTCCCTACCGCGATTTCAACGGTCGCGATGTCAAGCAACTCGTTCCCTTGATTCCCAAAACCCGATTTGAAAAAACGTCGATGTGTCCATAAGGTTGACCTTTCAACGCCCCTTTACTCTATCGGGACTTCGGACTTCGCGATATCACGAATCCTAATGAAAAGAATTCAGGTCTTTACCCCACAAAACCCCGAAATGGTCAACGGAGTTTGACTCCGTGTCGATAGTGCACCACCTGTCCACCTCCTGATTTTGTGGCCCACACAATCCTTTCGGCCTTCGGGACTTTGCGTTTCGTGACTTCGCGAGTCCTATTGCAAAGATTTACAGGACTTCCACTCGCGAAAACACGAAATAGAAGTTCACAGGTAAATCCAACGGCTCCTGTAGCTTGGATCTACGGTTCTATTCCTCCTGAGCTTATAACCTTTAGGAATACTTGCGATAACTCCCCTACTCCTCCGTGAGATCTGATGGCTCACAGGACTTCGTGGATTCTCCACAGAGAATTCCGACTGTCCATCTCTTTCCTTTGAGAACCTGGCCTCTTGTGGTCCGACGTCGCTATGCCTTCCTTCAATTCTTCAAGACACTTGGCCTCTTGCCTTCCTTCGACTCCTTCAAAGGTTAAAATCTTTCTCATCTTTCTCACGACTTCAAGTCTTACAGAAAACTCCTGCTAGCACTCCTTGCGGAAGACTTTCAAACACTTTCAAGTGTTGAATTTCCTTCGACTCTGCGCACACCTGTAGCAGTAGTCTCTCAATACTTTGCTCAGGTTCGCAACTCTGAGACTTTACTCGGCCTGCGCACTCCTTGCATGGCTCCAGTGCCTGACTACACTTCTGTGGAAATGAGAACAAAAGCTATCTAATCTGAGCTTTCAGAGACAAACCTCTGACCCCTTTGTCAATGCACTCCTTGCGGACAATTCAACTGCACTCCTTGCAAGAACTCTTGCTCAGATAGAGAAACAATTGAAACTCATTCCCCTTACTCTCTGTCTCTCTCAGATTTCAAACATTCAGCAAGAAATCATTCATCCATAGCATAAAAGAAATTGCATGACAGAAAGAGTAAAACATTCATGAGCATAACATTCAAAGATGCATACACAGAGAATATTGGAACACCATGAGTCTGAATCAAAACCTTCTTTGCATTAATCCAGAACTTCTGTACATGGAATTCTCACTACATCTCTCTACTTCTCTTCTATTCTCCCAATTGGCATAATCTCATCTATTATCTTCTCGGTCTCATGCTAATGTTACAATACACAATGAGGGTGTCTATATCATGTTTCCCTCTTGCGCTTTAAAACTGTCTAATCTAACATTCAATTCTATCTACCTTCATTAACTACTATAAATTCATTCTACCTACTAAGGACGAGAGCGGATCGCTCAAGGTCCATTTACATTTTACCAGTGTACTCCTTCTTAATTATCTCATTTAATATTGGCGCATTAACTTCAAGGTAATTTCAAAATTTGCATTGGGTGCTTGTCCAACTATATTTTGCTTTCGCGTTGGCTCACTTGAGATGCTCCTGCATCATGTTCTCTCATGATAACTGCATGTGGGTGATGCAGATGAGATGACGTTGATTAAAGTTAGAATGTTTACTACAAAGAGTATCTCAGGGGAGACGTTGATTGGAAATCTCTGAGGACAGTTGGAACTCCTGGAGCCATGGTGCTCTAAGACTTCCTGATCCGGCCTATTGCTGAAGCCCAAGGAAAGGGAGGTGTACTAGCCAATGGACTGTGTGACAGTGAAGGTGTACAGTCATGGGGTGGGACAGGCATGTGGGGAATGAGAGACTATTGGTTGGAGTGTTACTGAGGTTTGGTACCTTGGCCTAGACCATGTTGATATGGATTGCAGACCGTGGCTATCTTGGGAAGCCATTGCCTCAATGGATTCATAGCCCTTCTCAGGGGTGGAAGGTCTTCTCAATCAAAAGATAAGTATCAATTCTCTATTCATTGAATGTTGTGTATCTTGTATACAGGTTATAATGTTATTAGAATTGGCTATATATATATATATATATATATATATATATATATATATCATGTATGTTCTAATGTTTCTTCTGAATGAATAAATGTACGAGTAGAGTGTATACGTCTATGGATTCATAGCCCTTCTGGGATTTTATCAATAGTGGGATCTAAGGCTAAGTAGAACATCGTGGATCTACAACCAGTCGGTGCTTTCAATGAGGTTTAATTGAAGCATGTAACCAGGAACAATGAGTTGAATGCTTTCCTGAAGCAACTCTATGGAATAGAGAAATTGAGTTTTAACTGCAGTATGAAGACCAGAATTGGTGCTTGAAAGTAGGGCACCATGTAAATAATAGGATTCCAATAGAAAAATCTTGGATCTTTTTGAAGAATTTTTGAATTATATATGTATAAACAAGTTGCACTGAGGATGGTGCAAAAATAAGGGGAGGGGATTGTAATATCACCCGGTAGAGCCTCAGTTGTAATTATGAATTGTAAACATGTTTGTTAGGCTAGTGAGCGGAGTTATAATAAGATCGGAGTCTTATGTGATGATTAGGCTAGCGAGCCTGGGATGCTAAGGCCAGGAGCCTAATTTGTATATGTAATTATGCAAATCATTAATAAAAATTATACATCGCTGTGTGTAGAACCGCCACAAAGAAAGATTTATGGGGAACTAAGCTCCACTAGGTGGGAAAGGGGCTAAGTGTCTAGGAATAGGGGCTAAGCTAGAGGGCTTACCTCTAAATGAATAATATTATATTATTATTTCCTAAAGGCTAAGGGTTGACATAATCTGTGTTGTCCTAAGTTCCTAGGGGAAAGGGGGATGAGTGTTAAGCAGAGCCCATGCATCTTTAGTGAGACATGTGTCAACCTGGACGCATGAAGTTTTAGGTGGGTAAATTCATCTCGTTGGGGGTTCCTTTACCATGCGGTCGGTACTCTAGCGAGGCTAGCCACCCTAGAAGTATGCCATACTCCCCACTGAATCACGTACCCAGATAGAGAGAGCCCAAAAAATGCAAATATACTAGATTTATCCTATGTATTTCTGGTGAAACCCAATGCACCTGTATTGTGCCTGAGCTCGTGTTGTGTCGTAGCAGTTGGCGGTTGTTGCCAATGCAGTTTTGGCTAAGCTTGGTTCGTTGTCATACTATGTGTCCATACCCATTTTTTGTGGTTGACTTCACCTGTGTGTTACCTGAATTATGTTGTTGACATCACCTGTGTTTGTTTGACATAAGAGTTGAATTGAAGAAGCAGGTTGTCAACCCTATGAGAAACTCTCCCATGTGAGAGAATTTGTTGGGAAGTGATTTCTCATGGAGGGAGTCTCGTAGAAGCTAAAAAATTCCGAGACTTTCGGTCCAGCTTGTTGTTGAATCCCAAGGTAAGGGAGTTGTAGTAGTTGATGGAATTGTATTAGTGAAGGTGTACCCTCCTTGGGTGGAGCTGGCGTGTGGGGAATGAGGGTCTGTGGGTTGTGGGAATAAGTGGATTTTGGGATAAAAGATCCTTCCTGTTGTTTTGTGTGACTTCTCTGTTGTCCTTGCCAAGCCTAGGAATCCCCTTTCCCGATGGAGTTTAGTCCCATCTCAGGGGTGACCCATTGCTGAGTGTGATGAGCAACGTGGTCTATGGTTGGGAGGTTCGTGGAAGGTCTACACACAATTGGTGTACTTCAATTAAAATATAAGTACCCATTCCTATGTTCATTTACATGCTATGTATTTGTACATGTTATATTGATGAGTATTGCCTGTATATGTTGTTATATTATGGGTTCTGCCTGTGATTACTATTAATATTATGGTAGCTTCGGGAGGTATGAACCTCTATTGTGACCTTTGAAAATATTAGAATGTTCCGGAAGGAAGCAAAGAAATGAAGGAAACCCTAAACAAGATGTCGACTGACAATATATAATTAATATGAATTAATTAGTACCCAGAAGGAGAAGTCGGCCCCAGCAAGTCTGCCAGAATCACTATAAATACAGGGCGCCAGTCTCTCATTTGACACACTTCTCAGAATTGCAGAGAGCAATTTCTGCACACTGCAGTCCAACAATTTTGTGCGCAAATCCTAGTTTTGTTGTAGGTTGTATCCCTTCATTTGTTGGATAATAATAAAGGAAGGACCTGGCAATTTCTCTGGTGGACGTAGCCCACACTGGGTGAACCATGTAAATCTATGTCTCTCTTGTACTGTGTATCTTTTGTGTTTTGTTTCTACATTTGTTTTATTTTATTGCTATGTGGTCCTATTTTTCTAACAACTAGTATCAAAGCGAAAGGTAACTCGCAGGAAAAGAGGGTTCCTGGTTCGAGTGGGAGAAATGTCGGAAAATGGAAAGTTTAGGGTCGAGAAATTTAACGTCCAAAACTACCAGTTATGAAAGATGTAGATGGAAGATTATTTATATCAGAAGGATCTATTCCTACCATTGGGTGGAGTAGAAAAGAAGCCAATGGCCATGAAGGACGAAGAATGGGACATTCTTGACAGAAACTCTCTAGGAATGATACGGCTGAGCTTGGAAGCGTCGGTGGCTTTCAATATTTCAAAAGAAAAGAAAACGAAGGATCTGATGGACGCATTGGCTAAACTGTATGAAAAGCCCTTGACGCCCAATAAGGTAATTCTAATGAAGATATTATTTAATATGAAGATGTCAGAAGGTGGGTCTGTTGCAGATCATTTAAATGAATTTAATATGGTTACTAATCAACTAATTTCCATAAAAGTGGACTTTGATATTGAGGTTAGGGCTCTTCTAATCTTGTTCTCATTTCCATAAATTTGGAACGGCTTGGTCATGGCTGTAAGTAACTCTGTCTCTGGTTCAAATACTTTGAAATTTGATGATGTTGTTGGTGTTATCCTTAGTGAGGAAATGCGACGGAAAAGCACAGGTGAGACATCAATTAATGCGTTGAACATGGAGAACAGGGGAAGACAAACGGATAGAGGAAAGGGCTTAGGGAACCATGGTAATTCTAGGAAGGAAAGATGCAAATCCAGACTTGGAAAGATAGAGTGTTGGAATTGTGGGAAGAAAGGACATCTGAAGAAAGACTGCAGATCTCCAAAGAAACAAAGAGATGGACAACAGGAGAGAAATCGGGAAGCAAATGTAACAGGTGATGTGTTACAAGACACTTTGATTCTTTCTGTAGATAATATTTTTAAGTTTTGGGTAGTAGATTCAGGGGCTTCATTTCATGCCACACCCTATAGGAAACATTTTCTAGATTATGTTCAACGTGATTTTGGACAGGTTCATTTGGGTGATGATGCACCATGCAAAATTGTTGGAATGGGAAAGGTAAAAATAAAGCAATGCAATGGAAACCAATGGTTGTTGAAAGATGTAAGACATGTTCCAGATTTAAGAAAAAATATAATTTCAATAGGGCAGTTGGCAAGTAAAGGTTGTATATCCATATTTACAGATAAGACGTGGAAGGTCATCAAAGGATCCTTGGTGATAGAAAAAGGAGAGAAGGTAGGTACATTGTATTTATGTACTGGTAATACTGACTCTTCTATATCTTTAGCTTCTACATGAGTGGATACAGCACTGTGGCATCATAGGCTGGGACACATGAGTGAGAAGGGTATGCAGATCCTTCACAAAAGAAATTTGTTGCTAGATCTTAAACAAATTGATTTGGACTTCTATGAGCATTGTGTTTATGGAAAACAAAAGAGAGTCAGATTTCTCAGAGTCAGAAAAGATAAGAAGAATGAAAGGTTAGAGCTTGTGCATACAGATGTATGGGGACCAGGTCAGGTATCATCTCTTGGTGGATCTCATTATTATGTTACTTTTATTGATGATGCAACTAGAAAAACTTGGGCTTATTGCATTCGACAAAAATATGATGTTTTTGATACTTTTAAGAAATGGAAAGATTTAGTTGAGAATGAGACAGGAAAAAGTTTGAAGTGTATCAGATCAGATAATGGAGGTGAATATTGCAGCAAGGATTTTGATGATTATTGTTCACACCATGGGCTTCGTAGAGAGAAGATAGTTCCAAGAACACCACAAGAAAATGGTGTGTCAGAAAGGATGAACAGGACAATCATGGAGAGTGCAAGGAGTATGAGATTGCATGCCGATTTTCCCTTACAGTTATGGGCAGATGTTGTAGATATTGTTGTTCAGTTAATAAACAAAGGACCTTCAAACTCTTTGGATGGTAGAATTCCAGAGGAGGAATGGACAGGAAAAAAGTTAAACTATTCGTTTTTGAAAACTTTCGGTTGTGAAGCATTTATCCATATTGATAAAGAAAATAGAACAAAGCTTGAGTCTAAGTCCAAGAAGTGTACCTTTATTGGATACGATGTTAATGATTTTGGTTATCTCTTATGAGATTATGAAAATAACAAAATCATTAGGAGTAGAGATGTCATATTCAATGAGAAGGTTATGTACAAAGATCAGTTGCAGGGAAAGAAACAGGAAGAAGAAAAACAAGAATACACAGTGCTTGATGAGATCACTGAAAAAGAAATTCCAAAGGAACCTGAAAATCAAAATGTACAACAACAGGAGCAGTAGGTACCTCAAACACCTGCAAGTGTTTTTAGAAGATCTACTAGGTTAAGTATACCCCCTGAACGATACTCTCCTTCATTGTATTATATATTGTTGATTGATTCTGGTGAACCAGAATATTATGAAGAGGCAATGTCGATAGACACCAAAAATAAGTGCGAGCAAGGCATGAAAGAGGAAATGGATTCCTTGGAAAAGAACTAGACTTGGGACTTGGTTCACTTGCCTACAGGAAAAAGAGCATTGCAGAATAAATGGGTTTACAAGTTGAAGGAAAAATATGGAGGAGAAAAGTGGTACAAGGCTAGACTTGTTGTAAAGAGGTTTGCACAAAACAAAGGTATAGATTTTGATGAAATATTTTCTCCTGTTGTTAAAATGACTTCAATTAGGACTATTTTAAGTCTTGTGGCAGTAGAAGATTTGCATCTTGAACAGTTAGATGTAAAAACAACTTTTCTCCATGGGGATTTGGAGGAACATATTTATATGCAGCAGCCGTAGGGGTATGAGGTCAAAGGGAAGGAGAATTTGGTATGCAGGTTGAAGAAGATCTTGTATGGCCTAAAGCAATCTCCAAGGCAGTTTTATTTGAAGTTTGACAGGTTTATGACAGAACAGGATTATAGTAGATGTCATTCTGATCACTGTGTTTATTTTAAAAGGCTAGAAAATGGAAGCTATATTATCTTGCTATTGTATGTAGATGACATGCTTGTTGCAGGGTCTAATATGCAGGATATAAATATGCTCAAGAAGAAATTATCCAATTCATTTGTGATGAAGGATTTGGGTGCTGCAAAGAAAATCCTTGGCATGAGAATAACAAGAGACAGGAAAAATAAAAAATTGACATTGTCTCGGGGTGAGTACACAGAGAAGGTGTTGGACAGGTTTAGAATGCAGAATGCAAAACCTGTTAGTACACCTTTGGCCAACCATTTCAAATTAACTAAGGAAATGTGTCCCAAGACACATGAGGAGATAGAATACAAGTCCAGGGTCCCTTATTCATCAGCAGTTGGTAGCTTGATGTATGCAATGGTTTGCACAAGACAAGATATTGCACATGCAGTGGGAGTTGTGAGCAGGTATATGAACAATCCAGGTAAAGAACATTGGGAGGCAGTAAAGTGGATTCTCAGGTATTTGAGAGGTACTACTACTCATGCATTATGTTTTGGAGGTTCAGATACTTTTCTACAGGGATATGTTGATTCAGATATGGCAGGTGATAAAGATAGCAGGAGGAGCACCATAGGGTATGTTTTTACTATAGGTGGAACAGAAGTAAGTTGGATTTCAAAACTGCAAAAGGTTGTTTCACTTTCAACAACATAGGCATAGTATGTTGTTTCTACAGAGGCTAGTAAAGAGATGATTTGGTTACAAAGTTTTATGGAGGAATTGGGAAAGAAGCAGGAGAATAGCAGGTTGTACTGTGACAGTGAGAGTGAAATTCATCTTGCAAAGAACTCAGCCTTCCATTCGAAGACTAAGCATATACAGTTGAGGTACCACTTCATATGATCTGCCTTGGAAGATGGACATTTGAAGTTGGAAAAGATACACACTAGCCAAAATCCTGCAGATATGTTAACAAAGGGAGTAACCAGAGAGAAACTGAGTTCCTGCTCAATTTTAGTTGGTCTTCAAGAATGAAGATGAAGATGAGAAATTTGCCAGGTCCAAGAAGATTTAGAGTCCAGCATATACAACAGCAGTGGAGTTGTTGAGATCAGTCTCCAAGTGGGAGATTGTTGGTCGTGGAGCTTGATTATCTTCTTGACTCAGAGGTCTTGTGTTTTTCAGTCATGTTTATACCCCATGAAGAATTTACACCCAAGAAGTATGTACACTCTTCCACGCAGGGGAGTGTAGAGGGTGGGTACCCCCTCTGTGGGATCTGGGGGACCTATCCCCCCGGTTGGGGGGGTTTTGGGGAAAAGCCCCCGAAGGAAAAATGG
Organism: Picea engelmannii; assembly: GCA_009831015.1. Taxonomy (NCBI): domain Eukaryota; kingdom Viridiplantae; phylum Streptophyta; class Pinopsida; order Pinales; family Pinaceae; genus Picea; species Picea engelmannii. The sequence goes on along the minus strand of ML780263.1, from coordinate 526,693 downwards.
CCTTGTAAAAGTATATTGTAATTTCATTGTAAATCTGGACCGTTCATTATAAGGTTGCAGATCTAATGGTAGAAATTATGTTAGGGTTTTTTTCCCTAAAAGGAAACCCTCTTTTATGAGGGAAATGTATTGCGACTATGTATGATGGCGAGTATTGTATTCTAAGAGATGATACTGTGAGAGAAAGAAGAGGAAGTTACAACGGGTTTTGCTGTAGGTTGTATCCATTCATTTGCTGGATAATAATAAAGGAAGGACCTAGCAATTTCTCTGGTGGACGTAGCCCACACTAGGTGAACCACGTAAATCTGTGTCTCTCTTGTATTATGTATATTCTATGTTTTGGTTCCGCATTTGTTTTATTTTATTGCTCCGCGGTCTTGTTTTTCAAACAGTATGGCATAAGCATGGTGAAGTATTCCTTGGACAAGGAAAGTACGCATTAAAGATACTTCAGAAGTTTGGAATGATGGATTTTAAGTCTATGGAAACTCCTATGAATACGGATATAGGAAAAGTGAAAGATCCATATTCTAATCCAGTAGATCCATCTCTATATCGACAACTAAGTGGGTCATTGATGTATTTGGTAAATACTCGACCAGGCATTTTCTTTGCCATAAATACACTAAGACAATTCCAGGTGGAACCAAGACATGAGCATTGGATAGCTGCAAAGCATGTCTTCAAATATATTTGTGGAACAATAAACTATGGCTTAAGATATACCGCATCCAGCGATATACAACTTCATGGATTCAAAGACTCAGATTGGGCAGGAAGTGTAGAAGACAGAAAGAGCACTTCAGGCATGTGTTTCAGCTTGGGATCCACTATGATATCTTGGGGCAGCAGGAAACAGAAGTCTGTCGCACTCAACACAGCAGAAGCAGAGTATATTGCAGCATGTGAAGCATGCACAGAAGCAATTTGGCTAAGGAAGTTAATCTTCGATCTATTTGATCAGATTCTAGAATCAACCATAATACATTGTGATAATTAGAGTTGTATAATATTATCATAACATTCGGTGTTTCATGAAAGATCGAAACACATTGAGATCAAATACTACTTTATTCGAGATAAAGTCCAGGAACGAGAATTAAAGCTTGAGTACATCCCCACAGATGAGCAGATAATAGACATCCTGACGAAGCCCCTATCCAGAATAAAGTTTGCATATTTCTGAGAGAAGATGGGGATCATGGAAATAACTCCCTTATTTGAAAGGGAAGAAATGACTCTCCAGGTTGGGAGGGAGCACTAAAAATATTATTGAAGACATTTATTTTCGATATTGAAAAATAGTCCAGCTTGGGCAGATTCTTTCCTGTTTAGAAAGTGGATTGAGATTTATGATGGAAAACGATTTCCCATTGTGGTTAGCATGGGAAATTGGTCCATATTGCTGATGTATCATGGACAACGACTTCCCATTGTGTTTAACATGGGGATTGGTCTAGGGCAGTCTCTCTTCTTGAGGGTTACTCAAGAGGAATAGCCCGCCTCACCGGACAACGATTTATCATTATGGTTAACATGACGAATGGTCCGTTTTGGAGGTTAATATAGGACAATATTTTCCTCTTGTGTTTAACAGAGGAAATGGTCTGGACAATCATTCCTTAGGGTTTATACATTCTCTTCAGGGTGCAATTTGATTAGTGTAGGAGGAATGGCCCAGGGTGGGGAATGGTCCAAGCTCATCAATCAGGGACAAGCATTCCTTAGGGTTTATACATTCTCTCCAGGGTGCACTTTGATTAGTGTAAGAAGAATGGCCTAGGGTGGGGAATGGTCTAGGTTCAGAAGACATGATAGTTATTCTTCCTTGCTTGAGAAGAATAGTCCAGATATCTCATTGTTTTACTCTAAGGGCAGATATTCTTTCATATCTCATAGATGTGAGTGAAATATTGGCCCAGATGATTCAGTTTATGTTTAACAATATTTTCTATGCAAGTTTTCATTAGATGATTGTTATGGAGACTGCCTGTCTCTAGACAGTAGAGATATGCTACTGTGGTGGACATGTTCCACTGTTTGTGACTATGTGTCACGGTTTGAGTAGTTGTGTACTACCTTGGATATATTATAGTTGTGTTCTATCAATTAATATTGTACCAATTGTCATGGAGATTATCCAGTTGGATAATAATGATGGTGCTCGTGATACTACCAGTTGAATGTTATGTTTGTGCTCAAGACCATACCTCCCTAGCTAGGAAGGAGTGTTAATATTATGGTGGCTTCGAGAGGTATGAACCTCTATTGTGACCTTGGACAAGATTAGAATGTTACGGAAGGAAGTAAAGAAATGAAGGAAACCTTAGACAAGATGTCGGCTGACAATAGATAATTAATATGAATTAATTAGTACCCAGAAGAAAAAGTCGGTCCCAGCAAGTCTGTCAGAATCACTATAAATATAGGGCGCCAGTCTCTCATTTGACACACTTCTCAGAATTGTAGAGAGCAGTTTTTGTGCACTGCAGTCCAACAGTTTTGTGCGCAAGGACTGGGGAAGGTGTTGCGCCAGTTTTTGGGTGAGACTATTTGTTCATATTGGTTACTTCTTGATTGGTGCATTAGCCTCTCTTGTCTATTGGATTGCTACCAGGATTATTTTCTCTGTCAAGGTCAAGGTGTTCGAAGGGTGGCTTCGGCCTATGGTTGGGTGAAAAGGGCATTGTCAATGGGAAAATGAGCACAATCCTTCATATTCTAACAATTACTGCATGTTTTCTTTTACTGTTATTTCTGCATTAGTCTGTGTATTAAAAAAGTATGTTGTATGTTGTATGTTTATATTTATAGGCATATGATAATTGTTATTTCTAAGAGATATCATGGCTCGACCTGGGTTGCCAGGGGTGTGACAAAATGGTATCAGAGTAGAAAAACAATGATACAATTGTTTAGGTAGTGCTACCTAGCAGGGTTTGGTGGTCAGGGAATTTACATTAACCATCCTTATCAAGGACTTTGACACTTCGGATATTGGGCAGTTCCAAAGTTTTCGTATGAAGAATTTGTACAATTCCCGGAGAAGCACGGGCCCGGTGTAATACAAACACGTGCAATAATTGTAGGCTTCCCACCGCACATGTGGGACCTCGAAAGACAATTATCTAAACTAATTAAATCAAATAGAAACAATAACCAAATCTCTTCGATGCCAAGTGTCCACTATGATGCAAACCCTGACATGTGGTTAACCATGTCTCATCTATGCAAATAATAACTATCCACACAAGAGACAAGATCCTCAAATCTCCCCACGTCTACAAGCCATTTGTCAAATTCCCAAACTATTCGATACCTTACGCACTTCCATCTGTCTTTACACCTTTGTCACTGGCCTCTGACCTGAAGTCATTTTTCTACCCTTTACGCCTACAGTTTATCCCTTTGGTAAACAAATGCAGTGAATAGAGTGGCTTGCAATGGCTGCATAAGAGGGTGATTTAGTACCATCCTCAGTTGACAAAGAAACTTGAAATTTTTGCACAAGAGGGTAAACGAACACCATACCAGCATCAAGCATGTGAAGATGCAAGGTATGATCTATGCAAAAAAAAATCTAGTCAGTTGTTTTAAGAAGTATTGAATAGAAATGTATTGATTAAAACTTGTGGACCCTTAGCCTAATCCTCCATGATCCCTTGATTTTTTCGAACCTATTGATAATCCCCATAATCCTGAGATTACACATCTTGTTTCTCACAAGTTTATTGATCCCCATCCCATAATCTACAAAGAAACCAGAGTTCAAACTCCAATGCCCACTAAGAATTTAATTTGCCAACAAAGGAGAAATAAGAACTAATGTTTGGACTCAACTCGTTTTGTGTTTTATGTTCATCCTCCACATAGGATTTTCATTCCAGGTCCTGCAAGTTTTTTTTTATATAACTTATTGAAATATGTCACTAATAAAGATGGATAAGGACCAACAATGATGTCGAATTTTTTTGCAGCTTGCTTAATTTTGTACCATACCCAACCCTTCTACACCTAGATGAAGTTTTCTTCTAAAAGAACATTTTCCAAAGGCGACAAGATTTCTTGTTCAACACTTTTCGGGGATAGTAATACATTCTTGTTTCTGTGATCTCAATAGTCACATTTAAGGATGTTTTGTAAGAGCATTTTCGCTCGGATATTATTTCTAGATTGTTTTATATTTATCATTTTGCTAAATTTTGGATTTTTTCTAACCATACTTAGACATGGCGCCAATTCGGGACCTCGGGATTTTTCTAAATGTGAAGCGTGAAAGTCTCCCGGAGTGAATTTATCCTGGAGTCATTAACTCACACTTACTGTTAATTAACCCAAGATTACTTTAACCATTCCTATCAAGGACTTTGAGACTTCAATTGTTCGACACTTCCAGAGTTTTCGATTGAAAAATTTGTACAACTCCCAAAGTAGTATGGGTCAGAGTAGTACGAACACATACATCAAATGCAGTTTGGCCACTGTACATGTAGGACTCCTAAAGACAACTAGCTAGACTAATTTAATCAAACGGAAAAAATAACCAAATTTCGACAGTGCCAAGTGTCCACCATGTTGCAAACCCTGACATGTGGTTAACCATGTCTCATCCATGCAAATAATAACCATCCATGCAAGAGATAAGATCCTCAAATATACCCACGTATACAAGTCATTTGTCACCTTTGTTTCCCTATGCACTTCCATCTGTCTTTACACCTTTGTCACTGGGCTCTGATTTGGAATCATTTTTCTACCCTATATGCCCACAATTTACCCCCTTGGTAAACACAGGCAGTGAACATAATGGCTTGCAATGGTTGCACAAGAGGGTGAGTTAGTACCATCCCTTTGTTGACAGAGCGGCTTGCAATATCTGCACAAGAGGGTAAACTAGCACCATCCCAGCATCGAGTATGTGAAGATGTAAGGTATGATATATGTAACAAAAATTCATGTCAGTTGTTTTAAGAGGTATTGAATAGTATTCTAATGGTTAAAACCTATGGACCCTTATACCAATCCTCCAACATCCCTTCATTTTCTCTAACCTATTGATAATCCCCCTAATCATGCGACTACACATCTTGTTTCTCACAAGTCTACTGATCCCCATCCCATAATCTACAAAGAAACTAGTGTTCAAAATCCATTGCCCACTAAGAATTTAACTTGCCCTTTTATCTTCATCGTCCACCTAGGATTTGCATTCGAGGTCCTGCAATTTTTTTTTATATAACCTACTAAAATATTCCACTGATAAATATGGTTACGGACCGACAATGTTGTTGAATTTTCTTGCAGCTTGCTTAACTTTGTACCATACCTAGTCCTTCTATACCTAGCTGCAGTTTTCATCTACAAGAACATTTTGCAAAGGCAACAATATTTCTTGTTCAACACTTTTCGGGGATAGCAATACATTCTCGTTTCTTTGATCTCGGTACTCACATTTAAGGATGTTCTACAAGATCATTTTCTTTTTTTGTTTGTAAGTGAGTGTGAAAAATTGTATAAGGCAACAAGATTTCTTGTTCAACACTTTTCGGGGATAGCAATACATTCTCGTTTCTTTGATCCCGGTACTCACATTTAAGGATGTTCTACAAGAGCATTTTCTTTTTTTGTTTGTAAGTGAGTGTGAAAAATTGTATTACTGAAATAAGTTATGATACAAAAAAGATAAAGGGACTCCCTCGATCTTCCAAAACGGAAACCATATCTGGGGTCCCAGATTTGCATTGTCTAATATAGCAGGGGGAGGCATGCACCGGCACTATGGTAAACCGACCCATTCCTCCAAAAAATAGTTTGAAAAACTACATCATATCGAAACTAGAGAAAACATAAGAATAATAGGGTTATCTCCTACACTGATTAACTTGACCAGGGTTGCTTCTGTGTTAGTCCAGGTTGATGGGGTGATCTTCATCTCCATCCTTCCTTGCCTTGTTCTCCTTCCTCTGCTCCATCGGGCGTGTCTTTCTGATATAAGCTGGGGTTCCATTTCTGTCGACTAGAGTAATGTCTATGTGGCGGACATAGCATAGGTAAAGATGGAATTGGCTTGCCATTCGTTCAATTTTTCCTTTTGGCTTCAAGGTCCTCTGCAAGTCTTTTTGCACTTGCCTCCAGGTTGCTGAGGCGGTTCAAAATTCCAGTGAGCACCTTCTTCTAGTCCCTGGCTTCCGTCCTACTGGTCTCCTTCCGACCCGCACACATCTTGCCTATCAGCATTTTTGTTCGCCAGGCCTCCTCCACCGTCCGGTGGTAGAGGGTTGTTATGGGTTGTGTGGCCACTGGGTCCCTTATCCCCCCCGCTTCCTGGGTTAGTTTTGTCTAGGATTTTCCCTTACGAGTGATGTTGATTTCTCTCTCCCATCTTTTGATGATCGTCTTGCCCTTTATATAGACCTGCGTGAGGAAGGTACTATTTGCTTCCCTGGTTGCTTGCTTCATTCTTGTCATCCTCTAGATGTTTTTCAGAGGTTTGTTCCCCTGGGGGCCTCTCTTACTGTTGGTTTTCTTCATTAGTACCATCTTTGCTTGCTTATGGTGGTTTTTACATTGGGATCTTCTCATGTTCCTATTCACCCCTTCCTGGTATGTAAGATGGCCCTTGTAATTGTTTTTCTCCGGTCCGTGGCTATTTTTGTTATTTCTTATTTTATGGGGCCTTCCCGGCTGCAGTCCCATTCTTGCAATCATGGGTTTCTCATCAAGGTGTCCCTTCTGGTCCTTTCCCAATGTTCCAAAGTGTGTGCACTTCATGGCCCTACCGTAATCCCTACACCAATGCTTTTCCCTGCACATTGTACGATAATCATTCCCCCCCCGGTAACGGTACTTGGGTGAGGTGCACCCATACTTGACCCTGGAGAACCCTTTCGTCCTTCGTCCTTCACCCCTTGCTGGTTATCTGTTCTACTTTCCCATGGGCAACCCCTGTAATTCTTCCTATTGACAGGACCGTGGTGTTGTACCTTCTCCTGATGTGTGATATGTATCTCCATTTGAAACTATGTTTGATTGGTGGGCTATCAGATTTTGCCTGGAACCAATGTGCCCTTCAGTTTCTCCTACGCCTCCAGTCTCAATGTGATCTTCCGTACTTCGGCTGTTGTCACAGTCTTTTGCCTAAAGTTGGGTGCAATTTGTTCGAAATATCCCTAGTAGGATGTTACTCCAGATAGTGTCCAGTTCTAGACCTTTCTTGTCGACCCCCTTGTTCTATATTCTGTCTGCCAGTCCATTTCCTGACCTCCGTACCCAGCACAACTCCACTGGGATCCCCATCCGCAAGTGCTCCTAGATTTTTTGCAGGGAGTGTGCCAAGTGCAAGTGCCTCTAGATTTTGCCCACTCTGGTACTATTTTGGAGTTTTCTTACTGTGTTGATAACCAATGCATAATATCCTTCCACTATGGCATTTTTCATCCCTTCCCGACTTAGAATCTCCAGGCCAGTCTCCAGGGCTATGAATTCCACTGTGTTGTTGGTTGAGTTTCCCAGACTCCTAGCATACAGCCGGATGATGTTTCCTTTATTATCCCTGATTATTCCTCCCAAACATGTTCACCCTGGGTTTCCTTTCGATGCCCCATCAAAATTCAGCTTGGGGGAGCCTAAAGGTGGTGGCTTCCAGTTGTGCTCACCTACTTGGAGTTACAGTGGCCGTCTGAACTAGTTGGGGTTGCATTCATCTTTCAGGTGGAAGGCCTCTAGGATTCGGGAATCCTGGTCTATGAATTATGCTCTACCTACATGGAAGTTGTGGCTCTGCACCCTATCTCGTGTCATGGAGATTATTGTTTCCTTGATCTTCCCTTCGGGCCAGCTTTAGTTTTTGAAAATGCGTCAGTTACTTTCCTTCCAAATCACCCATATGATCATTCATGGGATGAGGATCCAACATAGATTCACCTCTTCTTGTTCGTTGTAGTTTTCTTTCCAGAGATTGATGGTTGTGGCAATGTTACCTCGGCTCCTGTTGGACTGGCGAAAGATACTTGTCGCCTAGTCCCAGAGCTCTGCAGTGTAGGCGCATTCGTCAAGGAGATGGTTTGTTGTTTCTTCCTGAGCTTGAAAGAGGTGACATCTTGATGGACCTATGAATCCCCTTTTCCTTAGGTTTTCCCAGGTTAGAATGTGGTTGTGGAGTACTAACCATTGGAAAAATTTTATTTTTGTCCATTGGGGGTTGTTCCAAAGCTTATCCCATTGTTGCGATGGGTCTTCTTGGTCTAGGTCCGCGATATAGTGTCAAACTTCTTTCAGGTTGAATTCCCCACCATCTTTTTGTCCCCATATCAGCTGGTCATATCCTTTTGTGACTGTTATTTTCCGTCTTCCCAGTTCCTCCTCCACCTCTTTTACTGTTGTTGCGAGTTGATCACTATTCTATGGAGTGAGGGTGTCCTAGATTCTCCATTTTTTGCGGTCTATTTCCTGTTTCCAGTATTGGTAGACTTTGGTTTTACCTTGCACTATTAGCTCCTGCTGGAGTACCTCTCTGTCTGGGTTCTCCATTCTTGGTTCCTGTTGCCAAGCATCCTCCCAAAATCTAGTTGTTCTACCATTCCTGACTTCCCAGAAGTTGTGTGTCTGAATCCAGGCTTTGTTGCACCAGGCTAGGTTCCAGATGGTCGAACCTTCCCTAGTTCCTCTGAAATGGATTATGTCTTGGTCGCGAATGTTCAGGGCATACTTTGCCTTCCATAGGTTTACCCATGGTCTAGTAGTTTCTTTGACCCAACGCCACCAGAGTTTCACCCCGTGGGCATCATTGGTCACTTGTGGGTCTTGTAGCCCCATGCCTCCTTTGCTTTTTTAGTTTACAAACCTTCTCCCATGCCACCAGGGCCCATCTTTTCTTTGTTTCTGAGCCTCTCCACAGGAAGTCCCTTTGGATGGTTCTTATTTTTTGTAGTATCCCCTAGGTGGTTGGGAAGACGGACATCATAACGGTGGGGATTTCTTGTAAAACAAACTTGGTTAGGATCAGTCTTCCAGCTAGGTTGAGGAATCTGTACGTCCATTTTTTTACCCGCTCCTCTAAATTGTTTATTACTCCTTCCCAGATTGACATTTTGTAATCTTTGTCTGTCAGTGGAACGCCCAATTACTTAGCTGGGAGTGCTTTTCGTTCAAAGCCCAGAATGTTGGCCAAATTCCTTTGGATAGTTGGGTTGGTATTGAAGAAGAAGATCGTTGACTTGGAATGGTTGATCTCAGCACCCGAGGCTTACACAAATTCTTCTAGGATTTGTTTGTAGGCTTTAGCTTCATTGGTTGTGGGTATGCCATGAAGTAATGTATCATCCACAAATTGTTGGTGTGTGGAAGTAGGGAAATTTTCGAAGGGTTTGATACCTTTTATTTCCCCTGTTGTGGTTGCACTCTTTATGCTCCGACTGAGGCCTTCCATCATCAGAATGAACAGGAAGGGGGGCAACGGGTCTCCTTGTCTGATGCCTCTTGTGGGACAAAAAGGTTTGGCAGGGGCTCCATTTATTAGTAGCGAGTAGCTTGTTGTCGATACGAGGCTGACAATCCAATTGAAATAGTGTTGGGTGAAACAAAAGGCTTCCAAATTCTTGACCATATAGTGCCAGCTAATTTTTTCATAAGATTTTTCTAGGTCCAATTGTATTATCATTCCCCCTCTCTTCTGAAGCTTCAAGGTGTGAATAAAATTGTGGGCATGGATGATGTTGTCCATTATTTGTCTTCCTTCCACAAAGTCTCCATGTTCTTGTGAGACCAGTGTAGGTAGGAGGGTTTCAGTCTATTTTCTATGACTTAGGATATTATCTTGTAAACCATATTGCAAAGTGTTATAGGTCTGTATCGGTCAAGAGTTTTGGCTTCATTTTCTTTGGGGATTAGTGTGATCATTACAGCGTTTAGCACTTTTAGGATGGAGGTTGACCTTCTAGAGTCTTCTACTACCTTATAAACCTCGTGTTTGATGATTTCCCAACAGGCTTTGAAGAAATCCACCGTGAATCCATCTAGACCTGTGGATTTCCCATTGGGCATTTCCTGGAGTACCTGGTCTACTTCTTCCTTTGCAATAGGTTTGTTTAGGAATATGTTTTGTTCATCGGTGACCAGGCGTGGAATATGTTGGGTTATCCTTTGTATGGCCTCCATTCTATCTTGGTTGGGTTCCTGGGCTATCATGTGGAAGTGCTTAACCAAAGCGGTTTCAATCTCCTTATGTGACTCATGCTCGATTCCATCCTGGTCCTTGATCTTCAGGATTTTGTTGTGGGCTCTTCTGGCCATGGTTGTTCTATGAAAAAACTTGGTGTTCCGCTCTCCTTCCTTTAGCCATCTGATATGGGACTTTTGGCACCAGACTACTTCTTCCTGCTGACAGCATGCCTCCCATTCTTGGGTCATCTGGATCTCTTCATTTTTTCGGTCCTCCATATAGCCTTCCAAAATGCAGGTTTCCTGAAGTTTTTCATTTTTTCTTCTATGTTTTTTTTTTTTTGGTTTATATTCCCAAAGGTGTCCTTGTTCCACTCCTTGAGCTTATATTTGATGTACTTAAGTTTATTATAAAGTTGGAACATCCTTGTCCCTTTCTCTAGTTTCTCCTCCTGCCACCACTGTTTGATTCTTTCCTTGAAATTCGGGTGTTCAATCCAGAATTTCTCAAATTTGAAGGGTCTGTTCTTTGGTGTTTTTTGAAAGCCTGCTTCAAGTTGCACTGGCCAGTGATCATATCGCCCCTGGGGAAGGATGTTTCAATCTAAGTTTATCCCCTGCATAAGGATTGACTTCGATACTAGGAATCTGTCGAGTCTTGTTTCTACCTAAAACTGGTTCATCCGTTTATTGTTCTAGGTGAACTAGACATTCTTGGTTTTGAGATCTACCATCTCTGTTGTGTCTATGAACTTTGATAAATCGTCTGCATCCCGATCCAATCTTCTTGTACCTCATTTATTCTCCACAAGTGAAGTGATGATGTTGAAGTCCCCTGCCAGGATCCAGTGGAGGTTGGTGGATCAGGTTTTTAGGTCTTCTAGGTCTCAGATCATTCCTCTCTTTTCCTCTAACACTTGCAGCCCATACACATTAGTGCAGAGAATTTCCTCTATGTTTCCAATGATTTGCATGTGTACCGTTAGGGTGTGCCTGGTTGCTTCGGCTGCTATAGTATTTATGGGTTCCACAAAGTGAGAATACCACCTGCCATTTGGTGGTCTTTGATAGCCACCATCTTATACTTGCGCCATTGTTGTTTGTTGATTGCCTCCATTCTGTCTGTAGTGAATTTCGTCTCTTGAATGAAACATAGATCTAGTTGTCCCTGATTTAGTTTGGTCCTAAGGATTCTTTGCTTTCTTGGGTTGTTTAGGCCTCTTATATTCCAAGTTATGACCTTCAATTAAACACGTGGGGGGGAGTTGGGAAAGAGTTTCTTGATCTTACCCGAATTTATTAGTAGCGCTCCAAGCTCCTGTAGGGCTACGTTGTTTGATTTCCTGCCTTTTTTCCTCCTCATCTTCTTGGGTGATAGTTGTGGTTGTCCCTCATCGGATTTGACTCTTAGGTGTCCTATCTCCCCGTGTGTGCGTTTTAGTCCTCTGGCTTTGGCTTCCTCCTGTAGGAGAAACAGGTACTGGATGCGGTTAAGTTTCTCTGTTGGTACATTGTCTACTCCCTACCTTTTCCATTGCTCCAATATGTTCGGAAGGTCTATCCCTTCCCTTTCCACGAGGTCCCTAAGATCAGGTTCTTTTGTGCCTACTTCTCTCGGGGTCATCTCTGCATCTCCCTCTGCATCTTGCATGGAGGTGTTGTCATCTTTTGTTTCTCCATCCATCGGGCTTGCGCAACTCCCCAGTGTCGTCTTGTTACTTGGTTGGTCAATAGGATCTTTTGTTGCTTTTTCTTTGACCTCTTGAGCTTTTTCCAAGTCCCTTTCATCTTCTGCCCTTTTATTGGTTTCGTCCCTTCCTTCCATTTTATTCCGGGTCTCCGGGTTATTTTCTGTTGGGGTTTTATTTTGCTTTTTATTTGCTTTGTTTCTGGGGTTTGGTGTTATAAACCCTTCCTCATCCTGTTGTGTTTTGGGGTTTGTCGCTTCCTATTTGTTATTAAGAGGGAATTCTCTGATCAGGTGGTCGTGTTCATGGCATCTTCTGCATCTAAAGGAGATCTGTTCGTAATCCATGTTTTGGATCCATTCCTCATCCCTGAATTCCAGACTTATGGCTTCTGGGAGTGCTCTCGAAATGTCCATCTCTATACAGATTCTTGTGTAAGATGTGTATCTCCCCTTTAGGGTGGATTCTGAGGTCTTCACATATTTCTCCAGTTTGTTTCCTATTGCTTCAAAGGTAGAGGGAAACCAGTAGTCTAAGGATAAGGAATAGAATCTTAGCCAGACCGGTACCTTTTTGAACGTCTCTTTTTCCGGGGAGAAATTTTCCTTCCAAGGTTGCATGTACAGTCCTACTGAGGCGTAGAAGTATGGACCTCCCTCAAAGACTCTATCTCTGTCCTCTAGGTTCATGAAGACTGATGTGAAGAAACCTTTCGAGCCCAAGTGGAGCTCCACTTCTCTGTTTGGCTTCTAGTGATATTTAATCTAGTTGCACGAAGTTCTTTTTGTGGGCCACAACCCCATGAACTTACATATTAGTGCATGTGTCTTCATCTGGTCCCTGTAGAGTCACGTTTGTGGGTCCTCCAGTATAACCTTGGGTATCATTGTTGTTTTGGGTTTGCACGGGTTGTGCCCTTCTATCCCATTGGGCTTCGTTGTCTCGTGCGCCTGACTCTGAGTTTCCTTAGCTTCTTCTCTTGTGCACTCGTTTTTGTCCTGGTTTCTTTCCTAACCTTTTACTGGGTCTGATCCCGAGGTTCCTATCACTAGTGCCTTGAAAACTACGCCTCTTATCCCTTTCCCTCTATCCACCACTACCTGTTTGTATGAGGGGGTACCCTTACCCCCCCCTTTAGTGCTCATGTTGCTCTTTGCTATGGCTGCGACTGTCAAACCCTACCTTGCGGTTGCTCCAAACCCTAGCTCCTCTCACCAAGAATTCATTTTGCAAGAGCATTTTCACTTAGGTAGTGTTTCTAGATATTTTTTATATTTATTTTTATTTTTAGCACCTCCTAGTATTAAAAATTCCTACCTGCAAACTATAAGTAGTAAACAACAAACAACGAATAGGAATGCAACCATAGTACAAAAACTTACTCGTGAATGGGGAACGATAGAATCGTAGCTCTAATTGTGGGTGCAGGATCTCAACCCTACAAATTACAGCAACAGGTCCAACTATGGATAGAGGACCTTAACCTTGCAAAGTTGAAGCAAACAAGGGTGCAGGATTTCAACCCTGCAAAGTGCAAGAACAAGTCGAACTGCGGGTGCAGGACTTCAACCCTGCAAAGTTGAAGCAAACAAGAGCAAGCAACATACAACAAACCAGTTAGCAAGCACCAAGAGGTCCAATTGTAGTTGCAAGACCTCAACTTTGCAAATTTGAAGCAAACAACAATAAGCAGCATCCAACGAACCAATGAGCAAGCAACAACTAGTAATGTCGGTGGACAACAATATTGCCCAAATTCACTGCATACAAGATTGTATCAAAAAATTGGAGGAAGATGTATTGTTAACTAAACATTTAAGGATATCAGGATTGTTAAGTAAACATTTAAGGTTGTCAAGTCTCTTTAAGGGCCTCATGCTATGTAAACATTTAAAAAAGAATGCATTGTGTCATGCATGTTTAAGTACTTAAAAATGATTGTCGATGCTCAAAACTTTGGATAGGTAAACATTTAAATAAAAATAATAAAAATTCAAAAAGAGTGTAGATGATCAAAACTTTGGATATGTTAACATTTAAAACATTGGGAATAGCGAAGCTGACAATAACACTTCGAATCTATTCTCCAATGAGATGATGACATATAAGGTTTTTTTAATTATATAAAAAATAATGTTTTTAGTTCTCTAGTTCGAACAATAGAGATTATGCAAAAAGTTATAATCAAAAGACAAACTAATATGAAGTCAACGAATTATCGATCGCTATTATTTCTCTACTCTACGCCTTCGACGAGAACTAATAAAAGAACATTTATTCATGAAAAAGAAAAATAAAACTTATAACTTACTCATATTACTTAATCTAATTACACTATCATCCATAAAGTTAGTTTTGAGTGTTCTCATATGATTGTGATAGCTCTAGGATCATGGACATATTTTCCAAAATGTTAAGCAATAGAATCTTGGTTCACTTGATAATTGAAGTATTAAAATCACTTTCAAAATTAAGAAAAGTTTTCAAATATATAACCGAGTGGAACAAATTCACCCCAAATGGTCCCATTTGCCGACAAATATGACGAAATGGTTTTGAAGATAAAAAAAATATTAATATAATTATACTATTATTAATGTAGTTAGAGGGTAGTAGCTCCATTGATAGCAGGGAAGATATAATTTTAATTTTTTTACATCTCATCTCTTTTATAATAATTATTTATATTTCTCATTTTAAAATATCACGTCTTTTCCATAAATTTAGAATAACAAATTACTTCAACTCAAAGTAAACCAAAATTCCTCATTTTAAAATATCACGTCTTTTCCATAAATTTAGAATAATGAATTACTTCAACTTTAAGTAAACCAAAATTCCTTTACCCTTAGTCTATTCAATGTCTCCCCAGTTTCGAAAGCGTTAAAACAGTACTTTTAATAAAGTATAATGAATTGATTCGACCTAATCAAAATCCCTTTACTCTTGTTGTTTTTATTCATTTTCTTCCAATTTTGAAAATTAAAATATTGTTTTTTAAAAGTAAAAGTATAATGAATTGCTTAACTTTAACTAAAGCAAAAAAATTTCATTTTGTTGTATTCACTTTCTAATTAAAAATATATATGAAAAATGTATATTTAAATTAGGATGGATTTTAATATAAATTATTAAAGTGAAGGCAAAACAAAACATATAATATTGTTTATGAAAAGGCTAAAGCAATACTATAGCAATGAGTTTGTTATTGATTTAA
This sequence comes from Picea engelmannii, assembly GCA_009831015.1. Classification (NCBI taxonomy): domain Eukaryota; kingdom Viridiplantae; phylum Streptophyta; class Pinopsida; order Pinales; family Pinaceae; genus Picea; species Picea engelmannii. The sequence goes on along the minus strand of ML780263.1, from coordinate 511,627 downwards.
CATTAATTTGTTTTATATTTTAAATTTATTTGTAAAATGTAATATTTAACTTAAAAAAATAAATATATATTTTTTGATATAGTAAAAATATTTATTTTTCTCATTTCTAATTGGTTAATATATTTCAAGTCTTATTGTTGTTTTCATGTATTTCAATATTTAAAATTAATTGCATAATCAATAACAACAATTTTAATTGGTTGTATATTGTGTGGCTTGGCCGTGACCTTAAAAATAGATTATTATTATTATAGCACTTATTACACCACTACAATAAAAATATTTTTTTAAATTTACATTTCCCAATATAAAAGAAAAAATGAATAGTAATGTTGATGTTTTGGATGTGCCATGTCATAACATATTAAAATATTATATAAATTAAAATATATATTATATATGTTATAATATATATGTTAACACTTTAAAATATTATATGTAAAATTAATTTCATAATCAATAACAACAATTCTAATTGGTTGTACACCATATATAGCAATTATTACACCACCACAATAAAAATATTTTTTTAAATTTACATTTCCCAATATAAAGGAAGAAATGAATAGTGATGTTGATATTTTGAATGTGTCATGTCATAACATATTAAAATATTATATAAATTAAAATATATATTATATATTTTATAATGATGATGATTAAGGTCCACTAAAACCTAATATATATGTTAACACAATAAAATATTATATATATATATATATATATATATATATATATATATATATATATATATTATATAAATGTTAACGTATTAAATATTATAATATATTATATATTAAAATATAATATATAAATATTAACACATAAAATATTATAATATATTATATATTAAAATGTATATTATATATATTATATATTCTATAATATATATATATTAAGATAGTAAAATATTATATATACTAAAATATATATTATAAAATGTGAAATGTTTATTTTTATTTTTTATTTTTTAAATATGATTTGCATTTGGCTTGCTTAGTTTAACTAGAAAGAAATTCAGGTTAATCCCAAAACTATATGACAATTACATTAAAGTAAAATCATGGTAAGATATTTTGTCCATACCGATTATGACAAATCTATAAACTATGTGTCATCATGGAACAATAAGGCTTTTTCCATCCCTTGTGAGTCTATGTCAAGTTCTTTTAAGAAGATGATTTCTTTTAAGATTATAAAACTAGCTCATTTGTTAGCATATTATTCATGTTTCAAAGTAATCATCATGAATAATTATAGGGTGTTAACTATCATCTTCATGTCCAAATTTACTTAGTAGGGACTAAGCTGCTATGCAGCCTTTTTTTTTTTCGCTGGGAACCCACCTCGATACTTCCCCACATAGTGGATGATATGGGGGTGGAAAGTAGCAGCCCGAGGGACTCGTAGCCAGGCTAGAACTCGTGACCTCTCCCCAACCTGGGAGAGTGTGCGCACATCTTTGCCGTTCGAGCTATCCCTCGTGACCATTTTTTTTTTTCCGATGGAAATTAACCCGTTGGGAACCCACCTCGATACTTCCCCACATAGTGGATGATATGGGGGTGGAAAGCAGCAGCCCGAGGGACTCATAGCCAGGCTAGAACTCGTGACCTCTCCCCAACCTGGGAGAGTGTACGCACATCTTTGTCGTTCGAGCTATCCCTCGTGACCAAGCTGCTATGCAGCCCTTGTTTACATTTACATTTAAATTTGAATTAATTTTTTTATTATATATTTAATATTATTAAATAAAATATAAATATAAATTTTTAAATTTTAATATTTTTAAAAATATAAAAATTAAGTTATTTTTAAGTGAGTTGTCTTTCCTTTCATTAAAATTAAGAAAATTATTCTCGATTAAGTTGTGGTCTAATGGGAAGTAATTAACATTGTTACCTAAGCGGCTTGAGAATTGACAGTCACGACGAGCTAGGGTTTGAACGTCGCGGCCACAACAGAGAGCAGCATGAGCAGTAGGGGGGGGGGGGG
>ML780263.1:476121-509613 GCA_009831015.1 Picea engelmannii | reverse complement strand
ACAGGTAGTGGTGGACAGAAGAAAATGGCCAAGAAGCGGAGTTTTCAAGGCACCAGCGACAGGAACCTCGGGATCAGACCTAGGGAAGCATCATTAAGAAAGAAGTTGAGACAAAAATGAGACCATGGAGGAAGTCGCTAAGGAGACTCGGAATGAAAAGCATGAGACCAGGAAGGTTAACGGGATGGAGGAGCGCAACCCCTACAAACCCAAAACAACATTGATACCCAAGGTGGTACTGGAAGACCCACAAATGCAACTCGCATCAAATGAAGATGCATATGCTCATATGCAAATTCATGGGGTTATGGACCACAGAACGAACTCTATGAAACTGGATTAAATACCACTAGAATCCAAATGGAGAAGTGGAACTCCACCTAGGCTCGAAGGGTTTCTTCACAGTAGTCTTTATTAACCTAGAGGACAGGGACAGAGTCTTCGAGGGAGGTCCATACTTCCACGCCTCAGCGAGACTCTACATGCAATCCTGGAAATAAAAAATTTCCCCAGAGAAAGAAACGTTCAAAAATGTACCAGTATGGCTGAGACTCTATTCCCTACCCCTAGACTATTGGTTGCCCTCTACCTTTGAAGCAATAGGAAACAAATTGGGGAAATATGTGAAGACCTCAGAAGCCACCATAAAAGGAAGATACACATCATATGCAAGAATCTGTATAGAGATGGACATTTCTAGAGCACTCTCAGAAGCCATAAGTCTGGAATTCAGGGATGAGGAATGGATCCAAAACATAGATTATGAACAGATCCCCTTTAGATGAAAACGATGCCATGAGCATGGAAACTTGATCAGAGAGTGCCCTCTAAACAAAAGGCAGGAAGCAGTAAATCCCAAAACACAGCAAGACGAGGAAGGATTTATAACCCCGAACCCCAAGAACAGAGTAAATAAAAAACAAAATAAAACCTCGACAGGAAATACCCAGGAGACCTAGAATATGATGGAAGGAAGGGACCAAACAAACAAAGGGACAGCAGAAGAAAAGGACTCGGCAAAAGTTTCTGAAGTCAAGGACCAAGAAACAAAAGATCCCACCCAACAACCAAACATTACAACAGCCCAAGGGAGTTGCGAAACCCCGATTGACGGAGAAACAAAAGAGAACAACACTGCCATGCAAGATGCAGTGGGGGATGCAGAGATGACCCCTAGCAAAGTAGGTACAGAAAACCCTGGTCTCAGAGACTTGGTGGAAAGGGAAGGGATAGACCTTCCACACATATTAGAACAATGGAAAAGGCAGGGAGTCGACAACATACCAACAGAGCAACTCGACCGCATCCAATACCTGTACCTCCTATAGGAGGAAGCTAAAGCCAGAGGACAAAAACACACACACGGGGAGATAGGACACCTAGGAGTGAACATCGTTGAGGGACAATCGCAGCCATCACCCAAACAGACGAGAAGGAAAAAAGGCAGGAAATCAAACAACGTAGCACTACAAGAGCTGGGAGCGTTACTGATAAACTCGGGTAAGATCAAGAAACTCTTTCCCCACTCTCCCCCACATGTTTAAAAATGAAGGTTATAACTTGGAATATAAGAGGCCTAAATAGTCCAAGAAAACAAAGAATCCTTAGGAATAAACTAAAGCAGGAGCAATCACATCTCTGTTTTATTCAAGAGATGAAATGTACTACAGACAGAATGGAGGAAATCAGTAAACAACACTGGCGCAAGTACAATATGGTAACCATCGAAGACCACCAAAGGTCAGGTGGCATACTCACTCTGTGGAACCCATGAATCCTAAATTTAATAGCAGTTGCGGAAACCAGGCACACCTTAACGGTACGCATGCAAATCATAGGAAATACTGAGGAGATTCTATGCACAAATGTGTATGGGCCCCACGAGCCAGAGGAAAAGAAAGGAATGATTCAAGACCTAGAATATATAAAAGTTCGAGCCACCAACCTCCACTGGATACTTGCAGGAGACTTCAACATTATCACCTCCCTAGCGGAAAAGAAGGGTTGTACGAGAAGATTGGATCGGGATGCAGAGGAGTTTTCAAATTTTATAGACAGAGCAGAGATGGTAGACCTCCAAATCAAGAATGGCCAGTTCACCTGGACCAATAAACGGATGAACCAATTCAAGGTAGCTACAAGAATTGACCGATTCCTTATATCGGAGTCAATCATCATGCAAAGGGCTAACCTTAGACTGCAACATCCTCCTCTGGGGTGGATCTGATCACTGGCCAGTACAACTGGAAGCAGGCTTCCAAACAACACCTAAGAACAGACCCTTCAGATTTGAGAAATTCTGGATCGATCACCCGACTTTCAAGGGAAAAATCAAACAATGGTGGCGGGAGGAGCAATTGGAGCAAGGGACTAGGATGTTCAAACTACACAAGAAACTTAAATACATCAAAAAAAAACTCAAGGAATGGAACAAGGATATCTTTGGGAATATAAACACAGAGAAAAACGACATCGAAGAAAAAATGAAAAACTCCAAGAAACTTGCTTATGGGAAGGCTATACGGAGGACCGGAAAAAGGAAGAGCTCCAAATGACACAAGAATGGGAGGCGCGATGCCAGCAGGAGGAAACACTCTGGCATCAAAAGTCCTGCATCTGATGGCTAAAGGAAGGAGAGCCGAACACCAAGTTCTTCCACAGAACAACCATGTCCAGAAGAGCCCATAACAAAATAATGAAGATCAAGGACCAAGATGGAATCGAGCGCGAGTCACATTAGGAGATCGAAAGTGCTTTGGTCATCCACTTCCATGGGATAGCCCAAGAACCTCATCAAGACAAATCGAAGGCCATTCAGAAAATAACCCAGCATATTCCACGCCTAGTTACCGAGGAACAAAACATCTTCTTGAACAAACCTTTTTCCACGGAAGAAGTTGATCAAGCTCTCCAGGAAATGCCTAGTGGGAAGGCACCAGGTCTAGATGGCTTCACCATGGAGTTCTTCAAAGCCTGCTAGGAAATTGTCAAATATGACATCTATAAGGTAGTAGAGGACTCTATAAGGTCTGCCTCCATCCTTAAAGCACTAAACACAGCCATGATCACCCTAATCCCTAAAGAAAATGAATCCAAAACCCCGGATCGGTACAGACCCATAGCACTTTGTAATGTGATCTACAAGATTATCTCCAAAGTCATAGCAAATGGATTGAAACCCCTCCTACCTTCACTGATCTCACAAGAACATGCAGGCTTCATGGAAGGTAGACAAATAATGGACAATATCATCCAGGCCCATGAGATCATTCACACCTTAAAACTTTAGAAGAGGGGGGGAATGTTAATACAACTGGACCTAAAAAAAGCTTATGATAAAATTAGCTGGCATTACATGATCAAGACTTTGGAAGCCTTTGGTTTCACCCAACACTAGATCAGTTGGATTGTCAACCTAGTATCCACAACAAGCTACTCGCTACTAATAAATGGAGCCTTGGCCAAACCTTTCTGGCCCACGAGAGGGATCAGACAAGGCGACCCGTTTTCCCCCTTCATGTTCATTCTGATGATGGAAGGCCTCAGCAGGAGCATAAAGAGTGGAACAACAACTGGAGAAATAACAGGGATCAAACCCTTCGAAATTTTCCCTACTTCAACCCACCAACATTTTGTATATGACACACTCCTCCACGACATACCCACGGTCAAAGAAGCCAAAGCCTACAAACGCATCCTAGAAGATTTTGGAGAAGCCTCCAGCACTGAGATCAACCACTCCAAGTCGATGATCTTTTTCTTTAATACCAACCCAACTATCCAAAGGAATCTGACCAACATTCTAGGCTTTGAATGGAAAACACTCCCAACCAATTATTTGGGGGTTCCTTTGATAGACAAAGTATATAAGTTGTCAACTTGGGAAGGAGTAATAAACAAGTTACAGGAGTAGGTAAAAAGCTGGACGTATAGGTCCCTTAATCTAGTTGGCAAACTAATCCTGACTAAGACTATCTTACAAGCTATCCCAACCTATATGATGTCAGTCTTCCCCACTCCATAGGGGATCCTACAAAAAATCAGATCCATCCAGAGGGACTTCCTATGGCGAGGTACAGAAACAAAGAAAAAATGGGCCCTGGTGGCCTGGGAGAAAGTCTACAGGCCAAAAAGCAAAGGAGGCTTGGGGATGCAAGATCCACAAATGACCAACAATGCATATGGGGCAAAACTATGGTGGCGTTGGGTCAAAGAAACTACAACACCTTGGGTAAACCTATGGAAGGTAAAGTATGCACTGAACACCCGCGACCAGGATAGAATCCGCTTGGGAGGAACCAGGGAAGGCTCAACCATCTGGAACCTAGCATGGTGCAACAAAGCATGGATTCAGACACACAACTTTTAGGAAATCAGGAATGGTAGAACAACCATATTCTGGGAGGACGCTTGGCAACAGGAACCAAGGATGGAAAACTCGAACAGAGGGATACTCCAACATGACCTCATCACGCAAGGAAAAATCAACGTCTATCGATACTGGCAGCATGGAACAGACTGCAATAAATGGAGAACCTGGAACAAGATTATTCCTCGGAACAATGAGATACCCACAACAACAATAAAAGAGGTGGAGGGGGAACTGGGCATACGAAAAATAACAGTAACGGAAGGAGAAGACCAGCCGAGGTGGGGCAAAAAGGACGAAGGGGAATTCAACCTAAAAGAAGTCTGGCACTATATGGCGGACCCAGACCAAGATGACCTAACACAACACTAGGATAATCTTTGGAACAACCCCCAATAGCTAAAGATTAAGATCTTCCAGTGGCTAATATTACACAACTGCATCCTAACTTGGGATAACCTAAGGAAAGGAGGTTTCACTGGTCCATCAAGATGTCATCTATGTCAAACTTATAAATAAACAACCAATGATCTCCTTGATGAATGCGCCTACACTGCAAAACTGTGGGACTGGGTAGCAAGTATCTTTCGTCAATCAGATAGGATCCGTGGTAACACATCTGCAACAATCAAGCTCTGGAGAGAAAACTATAGTGACCAAGCAGAGGTGAACCTTTGTTGGATCCTCACCCTAGGAATGATCATATGGTCGACATGGAAGGAAAGGAACAGGCGCATTTTTAGAAACCAAAGTTGTCCAAAAGGGAAGATCAAGGAAACAATAACCTCCATGATACGCGAGACGGTGATGAGCAGCAACTGCCAGGAGGGTAGCGCGCAACCCATTAATTAGGATTCCAGAGTCCTAGAGGTTTTCCAACTAACCGGTGGGCGCAACCCCAATCTAAACAGACAACAGTCGCAACTCCGAGTAGGTGAGCGCAAATGGAAACCGCCACCTCCAGACTCTCTCAAGTTGAATTTTGATGGGGCGACAAAAGGAAACCCAGGAAGAATAGGTCCGGGAAGATTAATCAGGGACAGTAAAGGGAACATCATATGACTATACACGGGGAGCCTAGGAAAATCAACCAATAACGCCACAGAATTCGAGGCCCTGGAGACAGGTCTAGAGATTCTCAGCTGGGAGGGGATGACGAGTGCCATAGTGGAAGGAGACTCTGCACTAGTCATCAACACAGTGAGCAAACTCCAAAATGGTACTCGAATAGGCAAGATCCAGAGGCACTAGCGATTGGCCGACCTACTGAAAAAAATCCAGGAGCACTTGCGGACAGGGATCAATGTGGAGTTGTGTTGGGTGAGGAGGTCATCAAATGGACTGGCAGACAAAATAACAAATGAGGGGATCAAGAACAAAGGTCCAGAACTGAACACAATCTGGAGCAACATCCTGCAAGGTCAATTCCGAACAAACTGCACCCAACTTGTGGAAAACGATTGGGATAACATGAGTAGTACGAAATATTACGACAAGAATGGAGGCACAACAGACACTGTAGGACATGTAGGTCCCAGACAGAATCTAATGGCCCACCAATCAAATAAGGTTGCAAATGCAAACATAGATCACACATCAGATGAAGGTACGACACCACAACCCCGTCAATAAAAAGAAGTACAAAAGATACCCATTGGAAAGAAGAAGAGAAAAATCACAGGCGGCAAAGGATGATGGACGAAAGGTTTCACCAAGGCCAAGTAGGAACAAACCTCACCTAAGTACCGAGATGGGACCGGGAAAGGGATGGCGTACAATGAGCAGGGCAGAGCATTAGCGCAGGGATAACGACAGGGTCATCAAATGCACATGCTCTAGAATAGATTCTTCTGACTGGCAGGACCACCTTGATGAGAAGATCATGATTGCAAGGATGGGACTGTAGTCGGGTTGGCTCCATAAAGTCCAGGACACCAGAACATATCACAGAACAAGGCATCACAATTACAGGGGCCACCTTACTTATCAAAAGGAGGTGCAACAGAACAAGGAAATAACCCAACATAAGAACCACAACTTGCAAGTTAAGATGGTGCACATGAAGAAAACTAGCAGCAAGAGAGGCTCCCAGGGAAATGAACCTCCACAGACCGCTCATCGGATGACAAGAATTGAACAGGCGGCCAGGGACGCAAGGAGCACCTTCCTCACGAAGGTAGACACCAAGGGGAAGACGATCAATAAAAGATGGGAGGGCAAAATTAACAACGACCATAGGGGAAAATCCTGGTCAACACTAACCCAGGAAGCAGGGGGGATACGAGACCCCGGAACCACACAATCGAGGATAACCCTCTACCACAGAATGATGAAGGAAGCTTGGAGAACCAAAATGTTGATAGGTAAGATGTGTGTGAACTGAGGGGAGACCAACAAGACGGAAACCAAAGAGCAGAAGAAAGAGCGCATAGGAATTCTCAACCACCTCAACAACCTGGAGATGGGGGTAAAAAGGCTAGTGTAGGACCAGAAAAGACAATAGGAGAAATTGGAGTGGATGGCAAGACAATTTCATCTCTATCTATGCTACGTCCACCATATAAATATCACTCCAGCCGATAGTAATGGAACCCCAGCTTGCATCAGAAAGCTACGTCTGGTGGAACAAAGGGAGGAGGACGCGACACAACAGAAAGGGGACACAGAGCACCCCATCAACCTAAACTAGCGCAAGACCCGCCCAGACCTTGTCTCTTAGAATAGGAGCTCACCCCACTATGTTCATACTTTTTTTATTTCTTTTGATGAAGATTTTAGACTGGATTATGGTAGCTTGGGTTGGTTTCTCGTTGTGGCGACCCAAGCACTTTTTGTTTATTTTCAGATACTGCATTCCAAGGACCCCAGATTTGGTTTCCGTTAAGGCAGATCTTGGAAATCCTTGCTTCAGTTTTGTACTATAACCTTATAAAGAAATATAGATTCACACACTCATTTAGAAAAGAAAAAAAAAAGTTATGGTCTAACCATTAATTAATGAAACCTATATATATATTAAAATTTAAATATTTATATATTTAAAAAAAATTGTTTTATAAATTGTATTATAAAATAAAATTTAAATTTAAATATCATTTTATTTTAAAAAATTCCCAAAATATAATTAATTTTTTTAAGAAGAGATTGTCTTTCCTATCCTCATCAAAAGGCAAAACAATGTATTGCAATTTCAACAAACAACCATTAAAATACTAATTTATGATAAAATGTACTTTTAATATATAACAATTAAAATATTAATTTACGATAGTATATATTATCGTTATTGTCTTCATTCAAGTTTTGATAACAATATTTTTGTAAGTCTTAGTTTAACTTTTTTACAGATTTTGTATAATCCGAGTGTTTTATGGATAAATTGTGATTTCATGCAGATTTATGTTGTCAGTGAAAAGGGTCAAAACTTAGAACCCTTTTTGTAATAGTGTTTTCTCTTTCCTAAAAATTCACTTCTTTGGACTTGATCCCTTTTGAAACATGATAAATATGGAGTTAAGATGGATTTACATTGGTTTTTAATATATATGTGTGTGTGGACTTCATGTTGAGCACTAAAGGAATTGCACATCTTCCTCATACAAAAAATGTTTTAACCATAATAAATATTTCACTTAAAGTAAATATTGAATTTTTTTCATTAAATATATATATTTTTGAAATACCACCTATCAACTCTATTTTAAGTATTGAAAGAGTTACACATCTCTCAAATATTAAAATATAAAAAACACTTTACTTTCAATTACATTTTATATATACCCTGAGTGGACCTAATGGTTAAGAACATGTGTTTCCTTCTAAGAGGTCATAAGTTCAAATCCAGAGGGGGGTAGGGTATGTATACCTCTGTAAACTTTACCAATTAAATCCTTGATAATAAGGACAAAAAAAATACTATGAAACATTCACTCTCCACTTTGGCTAATGAATATTATGCACTAGATATGTGACTATATGGTGAGATAATAGCTGATATCATTTGTCTAGTTAGTTCTTGGTTCTTTCCCCATCTCCGTGAAGGTGGAGTCTTTGATTTCTGGTTGTTTGACCCTGGACCTCCTCCATGTTTTGCGAAGAAAAGGTGTGGATTAGTTCGTCACTCTAGAAGCTCCTTTTCGTCAATTTCCTCCATGTTTTGCGAAGAAAAGGTATGGATTAGTTCGTCACTCTAGAAGCTCCTTTTCGTCAATTTTTCTTCTTGCTATCAAAATTCTAGAATGTATTTTCACAGCAGTGTTGGGAGAAATCTTCAGACTATTCACAAATCATCATGGTTTAGTGGAAATTTGATTCACCCACTTGGAAATGTGTTGGTCAAACTTCAAATATCTATGGAAAGGCATGACTCTTACTTGCAATTTGGCCTTTGTACTTGGGTTTTCTAGCTTAAAAAAAAATCGTTGTTTGACTTTGTTCATATCAATGCCATTTTCTTTCTAGCTTGAAAAAAAATAGTTGTTTGACTTTGTTAATTTGAATGCCATTTTCTTGGAAGAGGCTCTCGTTTTCTAGCTTGAAAAAAAATCGTTGTTTGTGGATTGCCATTCATGGGGAAGGAAAGATAGTACAAGACTATTAAGAGATTGTTGATTTGAGTGTCTAGTGGGTTTTTTTCCATAGAAACTAGAATATATATATATATATATAATGATTTTAATTTTTTTTATTTTGAAAGAAATATTATTAATAAAAATTAGTAGTAAGTATAATATATATTAAATGATAATTTTTTATTTTGAAAAAAATATTATTAATAAAAATGAATAGTAAGTACAAAGGATTTGCATTCCTATATTATATATATTAAAAATTAGTAGCAAGTACAAAAGATTTACATTTGAGATATATTAAATGGATTAAGTATAGGATGGTTTAATTGGTAATGCATTTTTTTTCACGTTTGTTATTAAAAAAAGGTTATCGGTTAGAATAAAATTTACCTTAACTATATACATTTTATTGAGTTCAAGAGTATAGAAAGAGATAAATACTCACTATGGCATTGAGCTAATAACCCACTTTATTATTATTATTTTCATGCAAAGTGGTATTATATTTATTTTTCTTTGTGCATAAAACATGATTTTTGTAAGTGCTATTATATTTATTTTTCTTTGTGTATTAAGTATGAATTTTATATTAGGGTAGACAGGGGAGGGAGTGGTGTATTAAGTATGAATTTTGTATAGCTTTATAGGAAAAATGATGCTAGATTTCTCTCGGAACCTGTGAGTAATTACCAACAACATGGCAGAGGCCTACACGATGTATCAAGGAGTGCTCTTAGCTCAGGAACGAAAGCTTAGCAGTATCATAATAGTAGGGGATTCAAAAAATATAATTCAACACTTCGTCAAAGGGACCACTCCAAAGAACACCAAGCTGCAGAGAATAATAGAGAGGACCAAAGCAACTCTGTCCTCATTTCAAACATCCTTCTTCCACATCCTCCGCACAAACAATGAAGAAGTTGATGTAAAGGGAAATCAAGCAATTGACAAAACCCCTGGTCATATGTACACGCAGGGGAGGGTCCTATTCCCAACCCCTCCATAATGTCTAAGCCCCTCATCTCCTCAGCTCCACCTGGCGCTAGAATCTCCACAACCCAATAGATCGAGGGCTCTTGCAGTAAGCAAATCGTCATAAAAGGGGAAGTGAAGTACCCTTGTACCTCCTTGCTCGTGGGAATTCGTAAGAAGCAAGCCAATTTTAATCTCATGGAAAATTTCGGTCACCTTGCGATCCTCCTTTGTGGGACTCTTCCATATATGTCCCTTCATTACCTCATAACATCCTACTGCATCAAATCCACCATTACTCCACATGAAGTGAGGACAAAAAAAAAAAAATCCATCATGAATTCCAGCAAGGAAAAGCAGGCAGTACAAGCCACCTCAATGCATGAAAGACACTTAATACGTGAGCTCGCTCGAAGTTGGTGGAATTCATGCACCAAGGTTTCTCCTCACTGCGATAAATTTGGAGGTAAGCCTATGATCCATCACCTTAGTCAGTCCCTCCATAATTTTTCTAAAGAAAGGAATTCAATTAAGAAGGAGGAAGCACGATGACTCCTGTTGGCCGAGAAGAAACTTGGTAGACCAAGCCCCTCAAGAACTAGCAACTGGATCAGCACGGGAGGGGCATCTCCAAGACACTTTGAAAGAATAAGTGACAGAGGAAGCCTCAAGTGAAATTGGTTTGGAGGTAATCTTCTAGCAATTTCAATTATTAGTTTGATAGAAGACATGGCTCAGTAACAAGCTCGAAAGAAAGTGGAGGAAGAGCTGGTGGACGATAATTTCACCACCACCCAACAATTATCTCTCTGTCTCGACTCCCACAGCTCCACTCTCTCTTTCACTCTGGGAACTTTAGCCCAACACTGCACGTTAATCAACCAACTGCAAGATGAAGTTGAATTACTTCATCGACAAGGGAAGACTATAGAAACAAATCTCGACGCTAGATCGCCCAATTCATCAATCCAAAGTCAGAATGAGGAAGTCGACAATAGACCAGAACCCACGCTTCTGGACTTGAACGTGGTACTAGAACCCCCTCCGGAAGAAGATCAACTGTAAAGAAGACCAGTAAGAAAGCCCTCTATTTTGTAAAATGGCTTATTTATATCTCTTTTAGATCGTAGCAAGAATAATGATGCATAATCTGTCTCCAGTACTGTTTGAAATATTTCTAGACATAGTTTTGTAAGTTTTGTGGGAAATCCTGCTGGTGGTATCTCTCTTACCAGCCCCCTCCTTTTTATTAAGTGACCTCGGTCATGCCTTTTTATTAATACAAACTTTTCAATTTCTCTTAAAAAAAAAGTATGAATTTTATATTAGTATTAATAATGATTTATTTTTATTTGTGTATAAAACATGATCCTTAATTTTATATTGGTAATAATAATGATTTATTTTCCTTTGTGTATAAAACATCATTTTTGTAAGTGGTATTATATTTATTTTTCTCTGTGCATTAAGTATGAATTTTATAGAATTTTATATGGGTAATAATAATGATTTATTTTTCTTTGTATATAAAACATGATTTTTGTAAGTGATATTATATATATTTTTCTTTGTCCATTAAGTATGAATTTTATAATAATAATAATGATTAAGATAAAAATGTATAATAATATTAATTTTGAATTTTAGATTTTTATTTAAAATCATTTTCTAATTAATTAAAAGTTAATTTTTCTAAAATTTAAGACATAAGTAAAGTAGGTTAATAACTAGAAACCTAATATTAAAAGGTATTTACCAAAAGTAAAAGTTTACCTCTTTACCACTCTCATTGTAATTATTTTAAGTGGCCAAATGTTTCTTATATAAACCATAAATATTACTAAATATCAAAATCAATGAATTTGTACTAAAAAAATTAAACTAATAAACCTAAGTAGTATTACAAACCTTTTTTCCTAAATTTATATATATATATACGCTCCATTTAGGGTGCTTATGGTTTGCCTGTGGGAGGTAATGTACAATTTTCTGAACAATATCAAAAGTCGAAAGCTGGCCTTCTAGAACGAAAACATCAATTCAACTGATATGACTAGGTATTTACTAGCAAAAAATGTATTCCTTCCATGACATTTCTCATCCGTCGGAAGTTGGACCAAGGTTGTCCGCCACCCTACGATTAGTCATAGCTATATTCATGTCTGGTTTTGAAAAGATTAAACAAATAACAGAAAATGTATTCCTTCCACGACATTTCTCATCCACCAGAAGTTGGACCAAGGTTGTCCGCCACCCTACGATTAGTCATAGCTATATTCACGTCTGGTTTTGAAAAGATTAAGCAGAGACAAAATTGATGCAACACGCTACACTATTGATGTGTATTATATTAATATGAGTATGTATAGTTATGCAATATGGTTACAAGACGTTACAGAGTTACCAATTCCCGGAATGGTAAACTAACTAACTAATTAGTTAAGGATGTAATTAGGTATTTTCTTTAACACTCCCCCTTAATTACATCTGGGAAAAACTATCACTATCACCAGCGTCCAATGCAATAATGATAATGCAATAGACTTCACACTCCCCCTTAAACAAAAATTGGTCCTAGTTCTCTGAAATGAATATCTCACATTTCCCTTGTTAATCGACGATTCAAATTCTCTGATACAATCATCAAGTTAGCATACGAGTAGACACCCTTGTATCTACCAAAGTGGACTTCATACCACATTCATGTACCAAAGTGGACTTAATACCACATTCCTTCTGGCCAGTGCCTCGAGCTGCTCCAAACCAGGGATAGTTGTGATGTATCATGGCCAGCGCTTCATGTTGCTCGAAACCAAAGATACATGCTACATGATCACATATTGACCTATGTAGGCCTAATTCAATCAAGGCTTACTGAACATGGGGAACAAAGCTTGCCTATAACAAAGCTCACAACTGGGACCAAAAAACTTAGACCAAAAAACTTAATGGAGTGTCTATCGGGGTGTCGGGTACAATCGAACATGCACCCCTCAAATTACAACAATTCATTTCTTATGAATTTGTTGATGAATGAAAAAACCAAAAATTTAGTTATATTTTGTTGCATGTCTCTACCCATCTTTCTTCTTTGCGACTTTCTTCATGCAATTTTCACTACCCAATAATGCGGAAACGTTGTCCATAAAATGGCTCAACGATTTGCTCTTCGACAATAGAAGAGACAATACTTTTGTCTTGCGGCTTCTTCTCTCTGGAAGCCTCAATTTTCTTTCTTGTAGATGACTATTTGCTCTATCATGACTCTTTCGATTTTCTTTCTTGTAGATTATCACTCTTCTTCATCTATCAGCTTTGTTGGTCTGGCTAGAATATGCTTCTTCGATTCACATAACTTCTTATCTCTTTGCAACTCTCTTTAGAAATGCCAAAATAAATCTCATCACCATGCTTAACATCTTTTTTCTCTTGAATTTACCTTGTCTTGGATTTCCTTATTCTCCTGTCATTTGTTAGAGTCGCGAATTCTAACAAAATATACCAATATTGAGTTAGCTAGACTCAATAAAATTCAATTCTTTCTTCCAAAACACAAATATTTTCTCATATCACCAAAACATTAAAGTTATTTTCATACTCCATATCTTTCTACTCAATTCGATATCACATAAAATTGTCCATTCCATTTTCAATACCTTCTTCTTTCTTTTTAAGACTAAATACAAATCCTTTCTTGCCTTTCCTGAATGACAAATTCTTTTTAATGACAAGTCCTTTCTTGTCTTTCCTTTTATATAGTCTGCTCTAAAACATTAAAAGAAAACAGTCCTCTTTTATAATTCAAAAATACTTTTTTTTTTTCATTTCTGTATGATGACCAAAACTTAAAATAAAACTCACGCTCTTTGACCTTACACCTCTTAAAAATAATAATAAAATACTTCTCTTCTCATATATTGTGGACTACACATTTTAAAAATAATAATAAAATACTTCTGGAAAATCAGTGCAAAAGCATTTTAAATCTTGTAATAAAATTATAATAAATACTTTACTTTATCCTGGTTAGTGGCTGAGACTCCCTATATTGCATGCTAATCGGAAGAGTCTTTCACACAGGCTTCCTTTGCTCTTTCTCTAAACCTGGTTTCCACAAGCGTCCAACTGAACCTCCCTTGATTCTTACGCGCGATTCTTGCGCGCGAGGTTCTTTTCTTTCAAACACTCGGACGGCACAAGCGTCCAACTGAATCTCCCTTGATTCTTGCGCGCGAGGTTCCTTTATTTCAAACACTCGGACGGCTCGGCTCGGCTCTGCTCACAGGCGTCCAACAGAACCTCCCTCTATTCTTGCACGCGAGGTTCCTTGCTTCCATACACTCGGACGGCTCGGTCTACTCCAGGCATGATTGATCTTTGATCTCACAACGAGGAGTATTGCTTTGGTAACTTCAACTTCCACATATCTCACAATGAGGAGTATTGCTTTGGTAACTTCAACTTTCATATACCTTGGATCTTGGGTCCAATGATTCTCCATTATTAGAGTGAGGCCCAGATCCGCAAAATTGATGCAACAACTAATTAACTAACTAGTTAAAGATTAAAGATGTAATTAGGTATATTCCTTAACAGATTTTACATTCGGCATTGCTTCTTGCAGTAGCAGGCTTAGGCTTGAGATCGTTAGAGAAAATATGGGAGATCCTGAATTTATATCGGGATTCATAGGCGTTGTTATTGACAGGTTGATTCAAGCAATAGAGGGACACATCAAGATTGCCCTTTGCTGTAGAAAACAGCTGAGGCTTTTGGAAAGTTTACTTAAGGAGATTCAGCTTGTACACATGGAAATTCAACAATGCCGAATAGCTATTCGGCTGTCTCAGAGTGATTTAGTTAGGAATATTGAGCCCGTTACCGTGAACAACTGGCTTATAAAAATGAACAGCATTCTGGAAGATGCAAGAGAAATAGTGCAGAAGTGCCAAGTTCCAGCGAAAAATTTGATATCTCGATATATATCGAGTAAGAAGATCGGGAAGTGTATTGACGGCTTGCAGGACCATCTGGAAAGACTGCCTTTGATAGGATTCACTTATCAGCTCCGTTCTGAACTGAGTAATATGTTGCAGAGCCAGCAGGCTGCTCAGATTCAATCTGCAATTCCTTCAACAAGCCAGCGGAGTCTTGCAAGTTACAGGCAGCAGCCAATTCAAGAGCCGTGCATAGTCGGCCAAGATGAAATATTCATGAACCTGAAAAGTCAGCTAATGGATGACAAGGAAATAGCAGCCCCTGCCTCATCCAGAATAGGCATTTTTGGCATGGGCGGACCTGAAAAAACTCTACTCATGGAGAGAGCCTTCAATGACAAGCAAGTGCGGCAACACTTTGAGAAAGGTCTGATTCTCTGGTTGGCAGTTGCCCATAATTTGTCATTCATAAATCTCCGCAATGATCTCGGGAGGCAGATAAACCAACATATAAATGAGGGTTTTGATGTAAGATGGAGCGAGGAGGATTCTCGGCAATGGATTCACGAAAAACTGAGCAGCAAGAGATTCTTGCTGTTTTTAGATAATATTTGGGATGACAGTGAAACTCCGCTGGAGATGTTGGGCGTACCAGACGATCATGTCAACGGCAGCTCCAAGATCGTTGTATCGACAAGATATCAAAGAGTCCTTTCAAAGATGAGAGTGAGCACCCAGATTAGCGTGGATTATCTCTCTCCAGAGGAGAGCTGGAGGCTCTTCTGCTTTCATGCCTTTGCGGATCTTCAGCACACTCCACCTGTGGGAATCGAAAAGATTGCCCGAGATGTCTGTGCAGAGTGCAATGGGATGCGGCTTGCTCTCAAAGTAATAGGAGCAGCCATGGCGGGTATCACTGCCTCCTCTGAGTGGCAGCTGTCGTTAGAAAAACTGCAAAATGCGGATAAACTCTATCCTCAAGTAGAAAAGATGCTCTATAATCGGTTGAGATTTAGTTACGATGCCCTGTGCACCCCGGAATTTTTTTCTTTGCAGCTCTGCTTTCTCTACATCGGAGCTTTCAAAGAGGACGAGGATATGTATGTGGAGGATGTGATAAACTTTTGGATAGCAGAGGGTTTCCTTCCGATGGAAGAAGGTAAAGATCCATTCGAAGTTGGAATGGCTCACGCCAACATTTTAATGGATCGATGTCTGATCGAAGCTAGTATTAAGGCCGCCGATGGACAGGTGGTGACCTTCTCTATGCACGATGCGTTACATGATCTGGCACTGCAAATTGCCGAGAAGGAAGAAAATTGCTGCTTCAGAGCGGGCAAAGCTTTGGAGGTATTCCCTTTGAAAGATTGCATAGGCAAAGGCAGGATTTCTCTGATGGAGAACAAATTTAAGTCAATCCCTGATGAATTCAAAGGTCAGGATGTCCGGGCGATGTTGTTGTCTGAGAGCAAATCTCTAGAGGATATTCCGTCGAGGGTTATGAGGACTCTCACATCTATTAGAGTCCTGGATTTGGGAGGAACTTCCATCAAAGCATTGCCTGATAGCTTTGGAGAGTTGAAGCAATTGGTGTTCCTTCGTCTAGCACGAGCGCCGATAACGAAACTGCCCGATTCAATAACACGTTTGAAGAAACTCCAGATACTGGATTTGTCCCACTGCGGCCAGCTGAGTGAGTTGCCTTATGGGTTACATAAAATGACAGGTTTGATATATTTGGATCTGAGTTTCTGTCAAGGGGTGAAATGCATTCCTTGTGGGATCTCAACGCTCACATCGCTGCAGTATCTGAAAATGGAAAAGTGCTGGAAAGCTTGGCAGCCAACACCACAGCCCAGAAAAGCTCTGTGTGATCTGACGGGAGGTCGTGCAGAGTACAAAAGAGCTGCTCGCTTCAATGATTTGCACAGTCTGAAGCACCTCAAATGGTTGGCACTGGAGGACTGGGGGCAGCCATTTACAGAGGGCATAGTGGGTAATATGGTAGAGATGAGAACCCTTATCCTGCGGATGCTGCAGATGGAGGTGTTACCAGAGGACATGAAAAGTATGGCAGAGCTAGGCACTCTGGTTGTGAAGTCCAACGTTTTAGTTAAGATCCCGTCATGGATATGTGGTTTCCAGCAGTTAAGTTGTCTAATACTAAAGTCTTGTACCAAACTGGAGGAGGTTCCTGTAGGGCTGGAGAAGCTTGAATGGTTGAGGAGACTGGATATAATTGGATCCTGGACCTTAAAAGAGTTGCCCGATGCCTATGGCAAGGAGGGTGCGTTTCCAAGGCTGGAAAGCTTTTGGTTGGATCAAACAAGGGTGGTGGAGGTTTTTCCTCCAATAAGTCCGGGGGCTATGCCTCTGTTAAAGAAGTTGGGGCTCGTATTTTGCCTCAATGTGAAAACCCTTCCTCCAGGGCTCCAAAATTTACAGAATCTGAGGGAAGTGCATGTATATAGTAGTCCTTTAATACTCAAATCTATGGAAGAGGAAGGTAGCGAAGCATGGTCGACAGTTCGAACACTGGAAGGAGAGAAGCATGTAGAGATATTGAAAGAGTCGGTCGCTGAGCAGCGCCATAAACACATGGAAAAGAGGATGGGAAATAAATACTGGTGGGATAGGTTCCTCAGGGAAAGTTGGAGGGATTTTCACATCTAAGGCGTGGATCGTGTGTTCTCAGCCCAAGTAAATATGTTTAAAAATAAATAAAATATTATGTGATTAATTTTGGGTTTATGCGAAGAAAAAGTAATTCAAACCATTCCCAAACCGTGTGGAAACGGCCGCTAGTCGTTCAAGTTACAATGTATGAGTATGTAAATTTTATTTCTTTATAATAAATTTCAGTGTGTTTAAGTTCGTGTTTTTTTAGATAAACGGAGTAATTTAATACGTGTGGAAAAATGCCTTCACACTTTTCAATGGGATTTCCCTTAAGTCTTCTAACTATTTTAGTGAGAAAAAGTAATAATATTGAGATTTAATTATGTGGTCTCTGAAATATTTCAGCTATGTTTGACTATGATTGACTATATTTGATTATGGTTGACCATGCTTGACTATAATAGACCACGTTTGAATATGGTTGTCTTTGGTTGACCGTGGTTAACCATGTTTAACTATGGTTGATCATGGTTGATCATGGTTGACTATGGTTGACAACATTTGACTATGGTTGACTATGGTTGACCATGTTTGAGTATGGTTGACCATGGGTGAGCAAGGTTGAATTCGATTGACCATGGTTGATTATGGTTGACTATGGTTAACTATTATTGACTAAGGTTGAATATGGTCAACATATGGCTAACTTTGGTTTACTATGGTCAACATATGGTTGAACATGGTTGACCGCATTTAACTATAGTTGATAACGACAGACTATGGTTGAATATGGTTGACCACATTTAACTATAGTTGGTAACAACAGACTATGGTTGACCATGGTTGATTATGATTTCCCATGTTTGACTATGGTTGACCATGTCAGACTATTGTATGTTCCTTATGTCAAGTGACTATGACCATATTTGACTATCGTACGTTTCTTTTGCTAAATGATTATGACCATGTTTGATTATGGTATGTTTCTTGACAATGGTTGACCATCTTTGGCTATGGTATGCTCTTTATGTTTGTCCATTTTGACCATGTTTGACAATGTTACGTTCCTTACGTTTGATTATGGATGACCATATTTGATCATGGTTGACTTATGTCAAATTGCTATGTTCCTCAATGGTTGTGTCAAAATGTGTTGTCCATCAAGGGTTATGCCACATTGTGATGTTCCTCTAGGGTTATGTTTAATTGTGTTGTTCCCCAATGATTATGTTTGATTTCC
Source organism: Picea engelmannii (assembly GCA_009831015.1). NCBI lineage: Eukaryota > Viridiplantae > Streptophyta > Pinopsida > Pinales > Pinaceae > Picea > Picea engelmannii. The sequence goes on along the minus strand of ML780263.1, from coordinate 490,905 downwards.
ATGTTCATTTTCATTGTGTTATGTCAAATTGCTTCGTTCCTCTATGGTTACTTCACATTGCGATGTTCATTAATGGTAATGTCACCTTGCAACATTCCCTAAGAGTTATGTTTCACTGTGATGTTCTTGAATGGTCATGATGCATCGTAATATTCATCTTGATAATCTTATATAAAATTACTATGTTCTTGAATGGTTATGTCGTATTACGACATTCATCAATGGTTTTGTCACATTTGTTGGATTGTAATGTTACTTAATGGTTATGTAGCATTATCATGCCATTTATTTGGGTTGACTTATCTTGAATCAATGTGTTTCTCAATGCTTATGTCACAATGTGATGTTCCTCAAGGATTGGGTAAAATTGCAATGTTCCTCAATGGCTATTTTATATAGTGATGTTTATCATGGTTGACTTATGTCAACCATGGTTGTTTGTAGTTGGCCATGGTTTACTATGGACATGGTTGACTATGGTTGATTATGGTTGAATTTCATCACATTACAATGTTCGATAAGGGTTTTATTTGTTTGTGACATTGGGTTATGTTCATCACATTGCGACATAGAGTTACATTTATTAAGGGATTATGGTTGACTTGCATCACATTGTGACATTTGTGGTTATGTCACATTGCAATGTTGGGTTATGTTCATGCCATTGCGACATTGGGATTGTTCATCACATTTTGACATCAAGTTATGTTCAACACATTGCAATGTAGGGTTATGTTCATCACATTCTGACGTTATGATAGGAATGATTATCTTGGATTGTGACATCAAGGGTTATGTTAGATTGCAACATTTGTCAAAGGTTATGTTGGATTATGACATTCGTCAAGGGTTATGTTGGATTGCAACATTTATCAAGGGTTATGTTGGATTGTGACGTTTGTTAAGGGATTATAAGTGACTTTCATCATATTGCAACATCAAGGGATTATGGTTGACTTTTCTCACATTGTGACGTTAAGGGTTATCTTAGATTATGAAATCCATTAAGGGATTATGGTTTATTTTCATCACATTGTGACATTTGTGAAGGGTTATGTCAAACATTGTGATGTTTGTCAAGGATTATGTCACACTGTGACGTACGCCAAGGGTTATGTTGGATTGTGATGTTCCCCAATGTTTATGTTGCATTGCGACATTTATCTTCATTATGTTATGTGGAATTGCTATGTTCGCCTATGGTTACGTCACCTTGCAATGTTCATTAAGGGCTATGCCACATTGTGACGTTCATTAAGGGTTATGTCACCTTGAGAAATTACTTAAATGCTATGTTTTAGTGAGATGTACCTAAGTGGTCGCGATGCATTGTGATATTCATCTTGGTTGGCTTATAAGGAAATTTGATTTTTCTCATTGGTTATGTCACATTGCAAAAATTATGAAGGGTCAGGTTATTTTCCAAGGCGTATATCAACATAACCATGGGTGACTTGGCTTGACCATGGTTGGCATGATTGACTATGGTTGACCAATAGTTCCCATATTACTATTGTTGACCAAGGTTTACTATGGTTATGCTACATTGCAATGTTCATGTTGGTTGACTTTTGTCAAATTTCTATGCTCCTCAATGGTTGCGTCACATAGCAATGTCCATCAAGGGTTTTGTTGCATTGAGACATTCGAGAAGGGATTTGTTTGATTGTGATGTTCTCAATGGTTATGTTGCATTTCCATGTTCATATTTTAAAAAAAATCAATTTGTACATTCCTCAATGGTTATGTTGCATTATAACTTTCATCAAGGATTATATCACTTTCTGATGTTCCTCAAGAGTTATGTTTCATCGTGATGTTCCTGAAAAATATGATACGTTGTGATATTCATTTTAGTCAACTTATGTGGAATTTCTATGTTCCTAATATCAAACTTAAGTTCAAGTCTAATACCTTAACATAGTTTAAAAAATACTAAAATTTATATATTTTTAAATAAAATAAAAATAAAAATAAGTCATCCTATAACACTTTTCCTAATTGACATTTTAATATGAGAAATCCACAATAACAATTTATAATAAACATGGTTAAGTTCTACAATAGAATGAAAAATAACACGTATTCATAAACATATATATTTGAACATTGAAAATCACATGGTTTCATAAAAGATACATTCAAATTTAATATTAAATAACATTACAGCATAAAAAGGTTGAATTCAAATTAAAAAAATCCCAACTTAATCATATTAAGATTCCACTTTCATACTCGAATTCATTATGAACAACTTTTCATTAATATAATAGAATGTTTCACTTTTACACTCAACAAAATGTTAAAAAAAATAATATTTAATTAATAACACATTTTCACTACAACTTTTCATTAATAAAATAGGACATTTAACTTTTACACTCAACAAAATTTTAAAAAATAAATATATATATATTTTTTAAGTAAAAAAGAAAGGGGTAAATCTGGTTATATTAAGTGCAAAAAAAATACAACTATTCCTAGGTTGTGAGTTGTTTTTGTCAAATTAGAAGATACTGGAATAACTGGAAGCTAATGTTATCCTTGTAAAAAATAGGTGGTCTGCTATCTGTCTTTCCCATAGGAAATTAGGACGAATGGCATCCCATAGTCTGAACTGTAACCAAAAGTTTAGAAAATACAACTACTTAGACCATGACAAAATGGTCTTGACTGACTCTAGAACCATAAGCAAAAGCATAACCATAAGCAGTTAGACCATGACCAGAAACATAATCATAAGAAATTACCCGTTGGCTTCAGAGGTGGCCATGTCGACGTCTTCATCCTGTGCTCCCTCTCTAGCTGACATCACGAAATGTTGCGCACATGTTGGGCATCTTTGCCCTACTGGCGCGTTGGAGAAGGCGTCGTATAGCATATCCAGACGTTGGCTCATGAGGGTTCCATGGTGGACTTGGTCCACCATCTGGCTCCTCAAATCGAACATCAATTCAAGGTGCTCCGGGTGGAAAAATGGCGGTGGGACACACCACTGTTCCTGCATGGACGAGATGGGAGGTCGCGCGAGGACCTTGCCACCCTCCCTCGACTTGCCTCCTGACCTGTTCTCCGCGGCCTCGCTCTACTGCTCCATGTTTGCTCTCTGACCTTGTGACTCTGTCTTTTTTTCCTTGTCGCTCTCCATGCCTTTCGCTGAGGTGTATCCAGTTGCGGGTGCAACATTATGAGAATCCAGCTCCTCCGGAGGCTCCTCCTCTATGTAGCAAGTGGGAAACTCTTCCAATTGCACTTCCCCTATGTTGCGACCTTGCTGCTCCATAGTGGCGGCCATGGTGGCTTCCCCCAGGAGGCTGCTTGGTGGCTGCTAGTTATCAGGCGTAGTGAAAAGAAGATGCTCCAGAGGAGCCTGAATTGGATCCTCCAAGAATACCTCCTCCACATACGCCATGAGAGGCGTGCTGACCAATTTTTCCCTGCATGTGAGTTGAGTCCAGGCCATAGACAACGCACACTCCATTCGCTACTGTCTCTTCTGACAAGAAGAAAATGTGTACTAGGCAGATCCATGACGTGACTTCCCTCGTTCTCGCGACATTGGAATGAAAATTCATATGGATAAAATGCAAAGGGTGTTCTAGTGGTTGCACCAGAGCTCACAATTGCTTGTCTGGTGCTGGCCAAAATCAAACTAGATGAATCCATGACGAGGATTGTTCATAAGAGGATGGAGTGACGGGATAGGCTCCTCCATTAACTCTCCCACCTTAAGTGACTACATCTCCAGACTGCTCACGCGAGGGATAAGTCCCCTATCCTGAATTTGGTGGTTGGGCCTAACTCCCATCCTTCATGTTGAGGGGATGGGAGTCGTCCTGCCTCATTTATGGTCAGGTCTGGCTCTGTCCCAGGTGACATTAATGCGTGACGTGTCACCCCATCCAAAATATTTAAAAAATAAATATTAAAAAAACATTAATATTTAATTAATAACACATTTTCACTAAACATACATTTTTTGTGAATACTTTAAAATAATAAAATTTATTATTTATATATAAAATAAAAATAAAAGTCATAAAATTGATTTTTAAATATTAAACATAGAAATAAAATTTATTATTTACATATAAAATAAAAATAAAAATAAAAATCATAATGTTGATTTTTAAATTTTAAATTTTAAACATGTAAATTAAAATTAAAGAATTGACAATGTAAAATGTAAAAGTATGACTTTATAGAGTATATAGAAATAACTTTGTTAGGATATGTAAAAGTTGTATTGTTATTTTTTTTTGTACTATTAGAGAAGTAAACAAATGCAAGTAGATGCATTTAATCTATTACCCTGCAAAAGTATTTTAAAAATAAACATGATTTAAAAAACCTATCAAATAAATGCAATTTAAAAGATTCTTCAAGATATATTACACCAAAGAGTATAGATAATGTCAGCTCATAAAACAACTCATTTTTAAACACAAAGAAATGATGCACTAACCCCCAAAAAATAGTTGAAACAAATGAATCAATGTCATTAAAGTTAGCATGATTAAGAGATTATGCATATTCTTATTGTAGACACGTTAATAATACTATGCAAAATTATTTTAAATTAATAACATGTGAACAAGTTAATAACATTAATGCAAGTAGTCACCATAATAACTATTTCATTATATGATCTTTGTACAACCACATTATGTAAACTAAAATATGTTTCTTTTTTTAAAAATGATGAGTGGGAAATAAACTTTAAGGTGTATGAGGTGTATGGATCAAAATCTCTAGAGGTAGTCAAAGCTGTTGATTTTTCAATATGTTAGGTTAAGCATGAAGTTCATTCCATTTTAGCATTTAACCATAACCATAAATGTTGCAGCAACCAAGATCACAAGAAGAAGTACCATGCACAAGAACACAAGAAGTATCCTGGGAAACCCTTTTCAACAAGGGAAGAAAACCTAGTCAAATCCTTTGCTATATTCTTCAAGAGAAATACCTTCACCACCAAGAAAGACGTAACACACAAGAGGGTGCTCAAACCCTAGAAGACTAGCACCCAAGAGAGGTGCACACTTTTCCCAAGTAAATGTACTTGCTGAAATTTCCAAACTCACATCAAAGATGTTATTCCACAATGGGGAATCTTCCTTTACTTATATTAGACTTATCCTATCAACATAAGTGTCTATTGGCTCAACAGGGCTGACCTCACTAAGTCACAATATAATAATAATAATAATAATTATTATTATTATTATTATAATTAATATTAACCATATTAATTATCTTTTACATTTATTATTAATCACATTAAGGTGGGGCCGACCTGTACCCTTTACATAACAATTAGGTTTACAGGTAGATTTGACTCTTGAACAATATATAGCAAAGGATGTGATACACCCACTAATGCTCATCCACTAGGGGCACATCCATAGGGATGTCATATCTCTAGTTCACTGCATTACAGAGAAGAACCAGATCTTCACACGTTCACTTGTGCTCGTCCACAGGCACATCCACTCTATAGATATTCTTTCCCACAACCTCATACAAGAGAACCATCTAGAGTCTTCTTGTCAACTTTGCTGCTCAGAGGAGGCTAATACATCATCTTCATTTCTATTCACATGACGATGCACTCAACACTGTTAAGCCCTAAATAGTGTCTCATTACCCCTTAATTGGGGCATATTACATTAGTAATGTTATTTTATTTATGTTGTCTTTAGTCCATTAGTTGTAATTATACCTCCTAGTGTCCTATATATACCAAGGAGACATTTGCATTTGGAATCATATTGTAATTGAACATTTATGTGGGCATAAGGAGGTTGCCCCCTCGAAGAGGCTAATTATCTGAATTCCTCTCTTTTTCAAGGCATTGCGTACTTATTCTGAGGTTTTTATATGCTATATTGATATTTGGTTCCTAACATATGGTATCAAAGCTCAAGGTCTTGGGGTTTCCCTGCTACATCTGAGACACCTTGGAATTTTCACTATAACATTTTTTTTACAACAATTCAGAAGAAACGGCTTGGAGGATATTTAGTAGACGAATCAAGGTACGCTGGGTTAAAATTTCATTTCCTAAGGCCTTATACTTTTGGAGATACAGCCTTTCTAAGATAGGGTTCTAGAATCATCCTAAATTGAGTCATTGCGGAATTTTCGCTATAAATTTTTTTCTGTAACGTTTCAGACCCTGAACTCCAAAGGACAGTCATAGAAATTAGTAAGGTATCCGTGGTAACAATTTCAGCTTCTGGTTCATCTTACATTTGTAGATACGCCCTGTGGAAGATAGGGTATCTGACTAGTATCAAGCAGGTGTTCCGGGTAAAACAATCATAACTTCTTCCTAGATTATCCAAATTGAGTGAGACCAATTGCATTGGATAGTGGAAAGACCGTAGTAGTTCTGGTATGAGTTTCGGAATTTTATATCAATCATTTTGTGCGAGGCACGCTATACAAGTGAGATCTCCTGGAAAGGAAACAAATCAACAAGTTGTGGGGAAGTTACCGTAAATTCCACTTGGCACATCCACTTTTGATCAGACCTGTGGCATTGCAGAGAAGTAATATCAAAGACCTACAAAAAAGAAAACTTCATACTCAGAAGGGCCGAAATTTTGGAGATACAATAACAAGAATATTGTCTAGCAGAACCACCTCAAAATCAAGGTTTAAAGTGATACTTGGCCAACATGCCACCAAAAAAGTTAACTTCTACACCAAATAAGCCTCCAGACAATCCTACTTGGACTCTTGATGAAGGTGAAGAAATGCGTAGGGACATAAATGATTTACAAAAGAAGATAGTAACAAAATATGAACTACAAGAGATGGAAGCTAAGTTGGAGGCAAAGATGGATGGTTTAAAAGGATTGAAAAATTTTGTAATAGAGAGGACACTTGAAAGTGAAAATGTATCCCATGGAATTCATGATGAGGAAACAAGGAAGGTGAATCAAGAATGGAGAAACTCCAACTTTGGGTTGAATACCAACCACGTTCCTAAGATCGATATGAGGAAGTTTGATGGCAATGACCCTATCACATGGATACTTCAGATGGAGCAATTCGTTGATCTACATAATGTTCCACATACACAAAAGGTACGAATTACTTCTTTATATTTAGAACCCAATCAATTTGTATGGTATCAATGGCTTTGTTCTCGCAAATCACTCATCACTTGGACAATTTTCACCGAAGAAATGATAGCACGCTATGAGGATACAAGGAGCAATACCTTCTTTAGCCAATTGATAAATCTCAAGAAAAAGGGTTCAGTTACAGAGCACATTGAGAACTTCCAAAGATTGAATATAAAGGTAACAAATATTCCATATGAGCACTTGATTGATATATTCATAGGAAATTTAAGAGATAACATTCAACATGAGGTTCACGTTTCGGAACCCAAATCATTGGAGAATGCATTTAGGGTGGCAAGAAATGTTGAACGTAAAAATATGGCTATGGCTACTAGAAGGACCAATCCTAACATCTATAGAGAGAATAATGCTCCTTCTAAAACACCTCAACCTACAAGGTTGACACTTCAACAATTGGAGGAAAGAAAAGAAAAAGGTTTATGCTTTAATTGTGACAACAAGTATAGTAAGGGACATAAGTGTGGTGAGAAGAAATTATTCTACATACATTGTGAAGAGGAAGAAGAACAAGAACAAGAACCATCTCAAGATGAAAACGTAGAAGCAATTTCGTTTGAAGAGTTGACTCCCACGATATCGTGTAATGCATTGGCTATAATTAGCACTCCTCAAACCCTCAATATCGAAGGATATATCAAAAAGAAAAAGGTAATAGTCCTAATTGATTCTGGCAATACTCATAATTTCATTCACTATAAATTAGCCAAAGATCTCAATTGCTTTGTATATCCAGCACCAGAGTTTCAAGTAATGATTGCAGATGGAGGAACTATCAATTGCTCAGGAAAATGTAATAAGATCAATCTTACTATGGGGTAATATGTAATGAATATTCCAATGATTTCTATACCCATGGGTGGTGTTGATGTTGTACTAGGAATCCAATGGTTACAATCATTAGGAACAATGGATTTTAATTTTCAAGAACTTTTCATGGAAATTTCATTGGAAGGAAAAGAAATTGAGTTAAGAGGCATCACAGGGAAACCCGGTAAGGTGATAAGCTCTATTGGCATGAAAAAATTATTGAAAAAGCACTAGTACATATTGCAAAAATTCTGACGTTCTATTTGCGACGTTATGGACAAAATTGTCCATATTGTCGCAAAATAGAGGAAATTTAAAAAAAAAAAATCATATTGCCTGATAACGTTGGTATTGCCACGTTGATGTCTCTCTTGCCACGTTGATGTCTCTCTTGCCACATTAACATCGCTCTTGCCATGTTTGTGACATAGACATCTCTCTTTCCACGTTTGTGAAGATTGTTGTCTCAATTGCGACGTTTTGGAAACTAGGTTTCCCCCCTCCAACAATAACCTTAGTATGTTGACCAAGTCAAAATACTAACGATCACTTAGGTTTTTTTAATGTTGGAATTGCAAAGTTATAAAATATATAAATATGTTGCATTTGACGGATGTTGCGACAAGTTTGCTATAATAATGATGCTTCAAAAAGGGTTTGTGGGACTTACAAGGAGGATATATAAATATGTTTCATTTGACGGATGTTGTGACAATTTTGCTATAATAACGATGCTTCAAAAAGGGTTTGCAGGTCTTTGTGATGTTGTGGAAACTAGATTTCCCCCCTTTAATGGTCACCTAGTATTTTGACCAAGTCAACTTTGATTTGGTCAATAATATTCAGAATTGCGACGTTATAAAATCTATAAATATGTTGCATTTTACGGATGTTGCGACAAGTTTGCTATAATAACAACAATTCAAAAAGGGTTTGCGAGTATTCTCGGCTAGAGTACAACTACTAAATACATTGTACTAGGGCTCTTATCATTTCGTTTTAATTTTATGATCGGTCAAATTTTAAAGGAAACAACTATTAAAATACATTGTACTAGGGATAGAGTACATGATGGGAAATTGTGACCTGTGAATGGGGCCAAAGTTGAATTTTTTTCAAAATGTTTCTGTATGACATCATACATACTTGAGTCTTGAAACCCTCCCATATCGTCAAGGCATGTGTCTAGTCTATCCATGTCAAATTTCGATGCATACAAGCACATATTGAAGAAATTTCAACATTGGCCCCATTCACTGCTCACTATGCGGGGTCGGTGCATGACATTTTTGGTGGTTGAATTGGAAGTTGCATGACATTTCAAGAGAGTTCCAACAACAATTCTACAGATGGAAACAACGACATTTGAAAATGAGATGCCCATTATGAACATTGTTGCAAACATGGACGATCTAAAATATTATGTGGTCGTGACATCATACATCCTTGAGTCTTGAAACCCTCACATACCGTCAAGGCATGTGTCTAGTCTAACCATGTCAAATTTCAATGCATACAGACACATATTGAAGAAATTTCAACGTTGGCCCCATTCACTAGTGCTCACTATGTAGGGTTGGTGCATGACATTGTGGTGGTTGAATTGGAAGTTCCATATTATAGACCATCATCAACGAACACCATCAATGAGGAAGAAACCCAATAAGCAGACAAAGAAACTCTTGCATTCAAACCATTTCCACATGATGCACACATAAACTGACACATGGGATGGGATAGACAACAATTGTTGCACGCATGTGGTTTGTGCAAATTGGTTGTTAGTTTAGACGTAAAATTCACTGTGGATATGACCATAATAAATAAACACCTTTGACATAATAAAAGTTATAATGATTGATCCAAGTAAAAATCCATTAAAAATTGGAAATTATAGAAGAAGGGTTAGACAAAAATAATATGTGTGGCCCTTTATTTCAATCAATGAAGGGTGTATGGGGCTAAATATGATCTCTTTTGAACTTGTTCATTATTGTTTAATCCCTTTGAATACTTTATGACAATGTTCTATAGGGGGTACTCAAGAATTATGTATTGCTCCATTGTAGGCTCCTCTAAAGATACCAACTTCTTCTTAATGAATTCCACTTTTGAAGCAAATAAGGTTAAGAGGATAGAAGATCCTTTAGCAAGATCTCAATGCTCTTTTTTGACCACCAATCATGCCCATAGAGAGATCTTTTACCATCCATTATGAATTGATGTATTCCTTAAAAGCATTTTTGCGACCTCTTTTGACTAATTAATGTAAGGAGGACATATCCTTCACAACGTTATTTTCTACACTTTCCTAAACAATGTCAAGAAAAATGCTAGCACACGTGGAAGGTGGAACTATAACATTTAGATAATCAAGAGGCCAAGGATAAGATTGATCCAATATTGGTTCCACCTAATGGTGACCAATCTTAGAGTCCTTCAGCCAAGTTGGTTTCTAATTTATGCACTTATTTGCATGAGAAGCATTATGAGCTTTAACTTTCAGACACGAAGTAAGTAGATGGTTGCAATTGAAATTGAAGTAGAAAGGAATTGAAATTGTAGAGTTGGAACAAAAAGAAGCACACACAATTGAAAATGAGTTGTATATGTGTCACCTATCTCCAATTTTGTCTCCATATTTTGAAGACTCCATGGTTGACAAAACAAATTTTCCAATATCAAGCATAGATCATGAAGGAGAACATTCATTTGAGAATGTGATCATATTTTAATTGTTGTAATAAGATATAAATAATAAAATAGATGTTGGTATGCGCAATGTTGTTGAGGAAATTTTTCGTTAAGTTTTGGTAGGAAAAGTATGTGCATAATAATGAGAGTAATAACACTTTGAATTTTTATCCTTGAGTGCTAGCATAAGTTCTTAGATAATTGAATGATCCATGTCACCTATGGTTATGTAATTTTTTGTCCTACAATACTACACCTACGAATATGTAATTTTTCACCCTAACCCTATTAATTTACCTACAAAAGTAGTGTTCCATTTGAATACTACTCACAAAAAAAATGTTCAAGATTAATGAACTCAAGAATTAGACCCAATTTTAAAGATCCTTTAGCATTGGCCAACAACCAATGAATCTACAAATCATTACATATCCCATGAAATAACCTTCAAGGTCATCCTTAACCCATGAGGATTTCAACGACACCAAATCCAATAGTGGTATGATAGTTGCAAATCCAAATCTATTTATATCATTTTTGGGGAAAGGATGGAGGGTGGTAAGAACTTCACAAAGTAAATTGGAATTTTTGTTGCATGTTGAGGTTCTATATGGAAATCCTCGTAATACACGTCCAACCTCGAGGTTTTGTGCACCAAATTGTAATTGAGGCACCTATTGCACCCCTCTTATGACTCATTTTTATCAAGTCCCTTTCTTATTCCCCCATCTAGGATTAGTTAGAACACTCATGATGGCCATGTTGAGTTTATGTAACATTACCTTCAACATCCATGTATGGTACTTGTATATTCCCATCCCTCCTATGCCCTACATTCCAACTCCTCATTTGGTATCGATCCTTGTCCAACCAATGGGTACTACCCCTGTATCTTCCACATAGTTCCAGTTGTCCCTGACCAAAGTTGGAAAGGAGTTGACAAAGGGGGTAAAGCTAAGAAGACTAGGGGCACTAATAACTCTGGACAAGTTATGGCCACCTAGACCACTACACCTAGAATCATACCCGCATGTGCTTTATGTGACAAGATGGAGATTCATACACTTAATGGTTTATTTAGTTGATTGTGCTAGTTTCTTAGAAATGTATTAGCAATATTAGTCCTCAAGAAGTGGTTTCACTTCATGTATCCCCCCACATGTTCCATCCTCATTGTTTGATTCCATATATATAGCTGCAATTTTATGTATGTTGGTCCCCATCCTCCTCCTTGATGGGTTTCCTTGGACTAGTATGATGAGAGAGTCCTTATTTCTATCATACTTGGTAGTAGATCACATTCTCAACTCCAATTCATTATCGCACTATTGAGATTCAAATATACTCCAGTGATCCAACCTCAAATGTGATTCCTTAGATTTGATTGGCTTGACTCAACTATTCTTAGAGCCATTGGTATGAGCCTCCATTCTACTGGCTCACTTGAGATCTTTGGATCCCCTTTCCTATTTAGTGGGGCTTCTCAGGTTGTTTCATGTTCATCGGGTCTTCTCGGGTTTATTCCTTCCCCCTCCCCCTTGGGGTAGGGAATCAATTCCTATGTATCTGTATTATTTGTAGTCATGATGCTTCTATGTTGGACCTGACCCCATTGTTCTAGGAATTTCTATGTAGGATTGTTCATATCAATATATTATACTTTGGCACACATTTTCCATCCCCATGTTGTACTATATTGAGACCCCATTTTGTCTCATTCACTTGGATCCCTTATGCCATGCATACTATTATATCATTTTTATGAGATTTCTTAATGAGTATGGATATGCCTACCTTGTCCCTATTGGGATCTTGTACACCTATCACCTTTTGACTTTGTTTTTGATAGGTGGTACTCTATGGTTCATCTGTAGGTGGTCCTCCTTCCTTGGACACTTGTCTCCCTCCTTGGTCCTCTCTGAGCATTGAAAATAAAATTGTGATTCATTTCAAAGTGGTTGATCTCTAAAATAATATTGATCTCTAAATTTTAAAGAAGTGCTTCAACATGATATGTTGTTGGCACCTTTGTCAGTAGAGTTCAAGTTCCTCCTACTTGGACTACATATAGAATTAAACTTTGCTTCAAACTCCTTGCCATATGTGCATTGGAAAATCAACAAGGATTTAAATACCAGAGTCTAAGAAAGAGAGTCAATCCCAAAAATAAGGGTTTCTACAAAAGGAACTAGTCATAAAAATACAAGGCTAAATTCTCAAGATAATGCTCCAGCATAAGGGTACTAGAATGGTTGGTTCCCTTTCTCCAACATTTGAACCCAATTTATACTATCACAAGTTGGTTAAGTTTGTTGGCAATAATAATTAGGGTTGTACAACTACATGGATCTTGTAAACCCCGCTTAGGAGTGCATAATTAATGTTGATTTTGTACTTTTTACAATTTTTGGAAGACACCCTGCCTTTCTTAAAGGAAACACATGGGTACCAGTGAATTTCTCAAAGGAAGAATGTGGGTATGAGGTAAAAAAACAATTTAACATATGTTTCGTGTGGATCAAAGATATTCAATGGCTAATATCTTGGGCAACAAGGAATCCATGGTCACTGGCAACCAAATAATGTTATAACATGAGGTGCTTTCAACTTCCAAACAAATGTCCTTTAAGGAGTTGGTTAAAAAAAGTCTTCAACTACAAAAAATGCTAACATTCTAGTGTTGAATTCATCAACTTACGGGACATCTACACGATATGTATCCCCATGCATGAGCTCATCCTTCAAGGGAAAAAGGGACCAAATCCAAATAAAAAAATTGGAATTTTACTAAGCAACCAATGTCAGATGATGAAGCTTCTCTTGCTAAGGAAAATAAAAAACCATTGACTTAATTTTTTTTTTATATAGTCTTCCTAGAAGAGTTGATTAGGGAACCTTGTCCTCTCTCGAAGTATGGAGTAGGGACCATTGATATTGGGTTTTCCTTCTAAATTATGACAATTGTACCTGATGCCCCTCTAGGGGGAATGAAGTGACTTCATGAAACTAACATATCTGATTATGATAAGGATATGACATCAAAGTGGTCATCGTGATGTCATACCATGATGTTATAGATTCTTAAAAGAAAGGCTATGGTAAACATTCCTTGTATCCTTCATTATTTACTACAAACACTTACTCTTAGGTTTTTTTCTTCATATATCTATATCAATTAGACTTTATAAAAATTTATATATGTTCCATGTCCTTGAATTTATGAGGATTCACTCACGCCACATCATGTGTGAAGCGACGTTTGGGAGACCTTACTAGGATGTACTTAAGCCAAATGAGATTCTTCATCCACCCATTTCATTACAATTTCCTACATATCTTGCTGCAAATGTTGTGTAATATATCCACCCTTATCTCTCTATCTAGTATAATTTCTTTTAAGTTAGGAAAATGTTGTGTTAAGATGTGTTAATATGTCAATGGGATCTTGGTTTGATGGTAAAGTGAGGGGGGTGATATTTCCCTTACTAAATTTCAAATCCTTAATAAAAATGTTTTGACCCTCATGGTTGTCTCACCTATGCAAGCCAATATGCAGTTGGGTCTAGCAATTGGGCCTCAATAAATGGGTTGTTTGATGTGGTTGGGTCTAGATGTAAGCTCTAAGAATATTTGGCAAAATACATACACCCTATTCATGGCTTTTCAATAAAGAGGATCTTTCTATATTGTTGTTTTTCAACCACATTCCATTGTGATACTTCTATACCAGGGGAAAGCCGATTTTTAGAAATTTCTATACTAAATTTTCTACATGTAAGAATACATACACCCCACTAGAGGCTTCTCAACCAAAGGGATCTAGACTACATTCATTATATTACTCCCAAATTGGGGACAAGCCTACTTTGAGAACCATCTATAGTAAATGTTTTAGTCGCATAACAACGCACCCATGATTTCTTAGCTAGAGGGATCTTCTTAAAATGTTGTTATTATTAATTAAAATAATAATAATAAAACATTATATATATATATTAATTAAATAAAAAACAAAATAAATAAAACATAAACTAAAATAAAATAAAACTACATATGCCAAACTATGTATTAAATAAAAAATGAAATATATTAAAACATTAAAAAAATCCCCTTTTTCACATATAGA
>ML780263.1:462069-476071 GCA_009831015.1 Picea engelmannii | reverse complement strand
AAAAAAAAAAACTACATATGCCAAACTATGTATTAAATAAAAAATGAAATATAATAAAACATTAAAAAATCCCCTTTTTCACATCTAGACTAGGACTAGGGGTTATTTGGACCATATCTGATTATAGACCGAGACCAGACCTATGCACAAGGAATCTAGCTGCAAGGGGAAAAAGGGTTTGGTTTTAGTGGTTATCAAGACCGCAGAGACTCCTGGTTGCTGAGTATTCACTGGGGGATCGATTTCTTATTCATAGGCTGAGTCTACTTGTGGCAGCACTATTCCTCTCCATACTAGGCACACCTTCATTTGCATGGGTTTGTATTGTTTGATGGTGGTGTTCTTAACCTGGAGGTTGAGCTTATTGTAACCGGGGCACTATCATGGTCACAACAGATCAGATATCTCTGCCATAATAAAGGAGGTCGAGTTTTCTTACGAAATTCATGGGTCCTTATCCCCAACCATTTGTTCTGAGTTTGGGAATGCATAACCTGAAGATAGAAGGGTGAATCTCTTATGGGAATAGGTAAACTCCATTGCTGGATGTATTCCAAATTACAGGGGCTGAGTTCTGAGTTCTTGGGTTTAGGGGACGAGTTTCCCCTTGCTGGGCAGTGACATATTCATTGGGGGTTCGATTTAGCTTGCTGGGGGACGAATTGTCATTGCTGGGTTGATTTCTAAGAGAAGAGGAGGCCGTGAGCCTTGCTGGGTGCATTTTACATATAGAGGAAGGCACAAAACTCCCTTGATAGCTCAAATCGTGGACTGGAAGGCTATCCCAGGTGGATGATAGGTGATTCTAATAGTTATTACAACAACAACAAAGTTCACTTCTCCTAGTAGCTAGACGATATATCACCATTGTATAACAGGCTCAAATCTGTGAGTATTGTTGCTAATAAACAAGTGTAATTTTTCTGCTATGTTTCCCTTATTCAATGATTGTGAGTTTGGTTCCCATTATGTCTGCTGTCATTTATATTTTCTGTGATGAAAGAGAACAATGAGGGCACATGAAATCTATGCCAACCATCTAAAACACTTCAAGAGTCCATCAAAATATAACCAAAATAGTACTTGAGATTGATGTTTGAGGTTATAATGTTGCATGCAAATGAACCCTAGATTCCTTGTTCCCAAAACCAAACCTCCAAGTCTTCACACAACAATGCTCCTAGAGTCCTCACATGACACACTTCCAAAACCAACCTTCTATCTGAAACCATACCTTCCAATTGGAAGACACAAAAGGATAATGGTAAGAAGAAGACCACTCCTCCAAATCCATATATGAAACTTCGATATTCCCATTTGAAAATGTAGAAAAATACCACTCGCTTTGCACCATCCCATCCTACCAGGGCTAATAAATAATGACTCCTACAGGATATAACAAATAACATGACAGAGTACCCATATAGTCCTTTGCAAATGCATGTTGTATATGTGATGCCACTTATTAGGATTTTTATAATGGTAATTTAATAAGAAGGGGGGTGATAAGAATAAGGGAGGTTGCAAACTACCTCTTCCTCCCTATTTTTCCACATACAACCAAGAGATAAAGAGAAATCCTTATCGACCATTACATCTACTAATCGATTAATGTCTTTGAGGACATGAAATAATTTAACTTCCTTAAAAAATACTTCTAACAAGGTGTGACACAACAATCTATTGAGATGAGGGTCTTTATGGAGAGATTTGTAGACCAAGTGGCGTATGAATAAGATCGAATCTCCAATAATTATAATCTTCTCTTGCATTCATTCTTCATTATCCAATCTTGTAGTCCAATGGCCAAAGATTCAACTTAATTATTAGAGATTTTGCTAATTCCCTGAGCATAATTATAGACATAATTCCCCAAAAACTTATTCCCCTTAAAAAGTAATCTCACATATTTTTTATTGTGATTTAATCATAACTATAATGACCAGAACTATGAAATATATATTACCAACCCTCAATCTTATATTATAACATTATTTGGAATAAATAATTAGGATGTCCTTGCATATTATCAATTAAGTTGAGACCTAATGTCTTGAAAAAGAGATTCATACCATCATTTAGAAGAAATGTTCTTGGATATAATCAACCGAGTCAAGAGGTAATGTATTAAGAAATAAATTATTAGGAGAAAGAGACTCTTAAATCACTCTCTAAAACTCCATTGTGAAACACCTTGCTAGCAATGGTTGAGAAGGAAATAACCACAAGGTTGTAGTTAAACATTCCATAAGACAACATTGTGCAAACAAAAGTCTCATATTCATAATTCCTTTATGCAAAGAAACTACTTTTATGCTCGCGCCCATTCATGAACTCACGCCCATTCACAGGCAGAGATATCAAGCTCGAGATCGTGGTTAGAGAGAGCTCGCAGAGGGCACAGGGAGAGAGCTCACAAGCTGCAAGGTTAGAGAGAGCGTGTGGAGGGCACATAGAGAGAGCTTGCGGAGGGCACCAAGAGAGAGAGCTCATGGAGGGAACTAGCCAGGAGAGAGAGAGCTCACAGAGGGCACCATCCAGGAGAGAGATCTCGCGAAGAGAATGGTAAGTTGTTGAATTTACTTCTATGTATTCTCATAAAATGCCTTAGGGTGATTAGTAATGTCTTGAGCTTGGAATTCATTGTGAATGTGGAGGATAATAGTGGCATCCATGTTGACCATTGCCAACTTCCGTAGAGCTCCCATTTGATCTTGAACCAGTGAAAAGGGCCCTTGAGTCTACGCCATCCAAAGCTTATCCTCTTGAAGAAAAAATTATAACCCTAATATTATGACGGTACATGAGACAACAATGAAAGGAGAAAACACCAAATGTTGGAAAACATGTTGGATCACAAATGTTGGAAAGCATGTTGACAATTTTATAATTTTTGCATCATTGATCCCATTAGGGTTGTTGAACAGAATTTTGAGAAGATCTACCCCTTCCTCGCCAATATCCTGAAACTTTCAAACCCTAGTTCCATCTACCTTGCTAATTTTCCAAATTGCATTGGAGGATTCCTCGTGTTGGCATGGTTGTGGAAGAACTTGGTATTTCGTCCCTTTGCTCTAGCCAGGTGAGCCTACTTTTCCACCTCCACTATATTGTTCCCCAATCTAAAATAACTTGTTTGGCATACTCCACCAACTTTAGTTCATGTATCTCGTGTTCTACAAACACCCCAATGTTGTTATTTAGATAAATATGCTCAATGTGTCTTTCTATAGTTACTAGGTCCTCTACATAATTACTATATTTTTATTTACCCCTTTCAACTATAGCTTGTTTAATCTTTTATAGATTCTTGTCGCACTAGCACATAGTTGTTTCATTCAACAATGAATCAAATCTGACCTATTCCTTTTTAACAATATTTTAAGATTCTTATTCAACAACTAGTGAGAAATGAATTTGTGGGGTTTAGGTGGATTTTTATCCCCGACTTATATTTGCAAAAAGATGGAATAATGGTCAAATCAGTCATTCGTGCTACCCATTTTCTAAATTTATCTACAAACCCAACAATGTCTTCACTCACCAAAAACCAACAAAAAATCTCATGGAGATCCCATCTTCACTCAACTTGATGTTTCTCCGAGTGGGTGACGATTTTACTAGTTCAATGTTAATAAGGTTCCTTTCCTCTATATAGTGGGTAAAATATATTCCCAATTAATCCATTCCATCACTATCATCCCAAACCTCTACATGTTTTATAATTAAATTCAAATTGCCTCCCAATATCACATTATTCCATTTAATAGCTTCCATTTCAAATAATGTATAATTATGATCTTCTTGTTATTATGAGGTCCATAAACATTTAACACAAATACAATCTCATTCAATTCTAATGAATATGATTCAATCCACTAGATATTTAAGTAGCTTTCATTTCTTTAAACAGAAGTTCCTATTCCAAGCCATGGTGAGACCACCCAAGTGACCTTATGCATCGAGAACCACAAAATTCCAATGTTTAAAAACCCCTTCAAAATCCCAATCACTATGGAACTATATACCATAGTTTCCTAAAGAATAATGATGTATTGCTTATGAAAAACTACTAACCTATCGAGAACACTTCTCCTTAGGGAATTTCTCATAGCCCTGATGTTCAATGATAAGACTATCATTTTGTAACCCTACCTGAGACATTCCTTGCTTTAAGCGACCACAAAATAGATTTTTGTTTTCCATAGTGGATTTCACATTCCACTTTATATTTTGCCAAGAAATATGGGATTTCCTCCAAGGGTGCCTACTCCCTCCCAACTAACTCCCCAAATATCCTAACCCCTTCAATGTTAGGTTCTAGTTTGGCTACAGATGCCTTCATGGGAGATCTTAGAGCATACCTAGGGTTCTTACTTCCACCCATAGATTATGAGATTGAATCACTAGAGGTAGTGAGTGAACCCAATTGGCTATATATCCTTCCTCAATGATTCCCTTTGAAAGGATCGAGCCTGTAATTATCCCCACATATATGTTAACATCTTGCTTGTTCTTGAGAGGCTTATAGTAGGGGTTGGTAGACTTTCCACAATCATCGATACAATTTAATATTCAAGTAGTTCAGGTGAGTCCTTGTAGGTTAGATTCATTATTTCCATGATACAAAATTGTTCATCTTGAGCCAAGTTGAGAATTGAAGCATCCAAATAATTTTTATGGGAAAATAACATGCTTGCTACAAGTTCCTTTAACTAGTTTTTTCAGTGGCTTGATGGTCCTTCTCCAATTTTATTTGTAATTTCCACATTAGTCAGAGTTGAATTAAGTGATCCTCGAGTATCATTTAAGTCCAAACCCTTAACTTGGTCTTCTATAGTTTCATCTAATGAGAGTTTTTTAGGGCTTCCACTACCCTTCACTCCATTCTTATCATTCACTTCACCCCCCCCCTTAAAGTTGATGATTTAGGGCTTCCGACCTTCTTCCATTTAACTTGAGGTTGGAATAGGGTGCATTCCTTCTTCATGTACTATTTTCATGCATTACATTGAAATGAAACATTTTTGTAGTCTAATATTTGAATAAAGGAACATTTTCCATATACAATCTCCATGATATCCAATGTCTCTCCTTCAAAATGATCTCCACACAAATTCGCGCTATCACCCCTTGCACTTACAGTTTGGCTCATTCATTAATCTCAATAAATCAATTGATTGAGTTTCAAATTTTCTCTCATATGTTTGGAATCCAAAGTTCATTGGGGAGGCTAGGAAGTTTGACCCATACAGGTTTATCCATTGAAGCCTCTTTCATTGGGTTGATGTATGGGTTCCATGAGTGAAGAATTAAGAAACTATTACTCTAGTACAATTTGCCTTGCAATATTTCTCCTTATCTCTATCTAATTTGAAAGGGAAGGTGATCCTTCCTTTTGCATGCACATGAAAAGATGGCATGTAACACAAATATGTCATATAGGAGTCCTTAAACCTATTTCACACATAAGTTTTTGAAATATATCTTCCATGGAATTTACCAACTAGGGAAAGAGGTCGATACTCCAAAACTTATTCTAGATAGATATCTTCTCCCATGTTTAGTTTGGTCTCCCTATTCTTCTTCTCGACACATTTTATTTTCAATTGTTTATTGTATGGATTTACTCCACTAGTACCCATGTTATCCTTATGCTTTGCATCCTCAAACCACTCTCCACAAAACCATAATGAAACCTCTTTACAAAACCCAATTTCATTCTCACCTTTAACGATATTATGGTGATTGTCATAGTCCAAGGCCAATGCTTGTTGTCTATAAGGATAAGTTTTAGGTGTGATCTAGGACGATGAACCAAGGGAAATTAATATTGCACCTCATGTCAAACAGAGTGACGAGTTCACCAAGGAATTTCCCAACAATCTTTTCAATTCAATGTTGATAACATTACATACTAGTGTCAAGCATCTGCCAGTTGTAACAGGTTTGTATGAGTGAGGAATTCCATCTTGAGTAGTCTCTTGATTTTATAACTTAGGTCTCTCATCATTGATCCTATTATTTGCAAAAGGGGCCCCATGTTCCATAAATTTTCTATCCCAAAGTCTCAAGCAGAACAACCCCCCCATCTTAGTAGTAGTTAGAATTCAGGTTGGTTATGAGTAGGCACAAAATTTCACGATGCAAGGAGGATCAACCAAAATTTCACGATTACATACCCTCATTTTATATTAGTTTTTGTAATGCAGAGGAAGAGGATATAAGCTCCATTGTATATATGCTTTCGCTATTTTGTTTTGTTGATGTAAATATATTTTGTAAATATATGGCGTATTTTTCAGAAACAAAGTAGGCTCTTTTTTTCTTTTAATGTTGTTGTAGATTATGTAGTGGGAAAGTCTCTACAAATTGTAATAAGGTCCAAGAGAAATGGGCTTTTGAATGAATATAGATCGATGATGTTTTTTTGATGTCATTTTTCAATTTTGTTTATGAATTTTTGAATTTTGTGGATGTAGATGAGTTTTAGCTATATGCACTCTGATAGCAAGCAATAAGGTTGCGTGCATCAACTGGTGTTAGAACAGAGGAAGCCTAAGGTTGAAGATAATTCTAGCAAAGAGTGAAGGGGTTGGGTAGAATTGTTTGATAGAAGCAACATGTCAATTTTGACAGAAGTTGCAATGTAGAATGGTGGGATGAGGATATTCCTACGAGAAGAGGTTGAGGAAGACCTAGAAATGCAAATGTTGGTGAAGATGTTGTAGAAATGTTGAGAGTGTTAACAACATTGGATGCCATAGAAGATCCCATAGAACAGGAATCACAACAAATGTGATTGATGAGAGTGAAGATGAAGGAGAAGTGAAAGTTGCAAGAGAAGAACTAGGAGAAGAAAGTTCCCTAGAGGAAAGAATGAAGGGAGCCATAACAAGTTTGGGAGGTAGACCTAGACACGGTACACCTCTGTATTGTGGAAATATGAATCCGGAATTGATGGATTGCATTAAATAGATGAAAAATTGTTTTGAGTGCAAGGGAATTGAAGACCTTAGAAGAGTGACCTTGCTCTATGATCACAATTCTATACTTAATGACAATGATGAATGCGCTTTGAATGCTGGTATTTATTCATTTACTCTTTGGCACTATTGACACATTTTGAATGAGCACCTTTTACATAACATATTTTCATTATTGTGTGGCATATTCTAAATCTGATTAGTGAACCTATGGTAAACGCTCTCTACTATGAATCTTCCTACCTGAGAGGAATGTTGGAGTTGAGGGAAATTGATTTTGATCAATTTCTTAAATGATCTCCATAGAGAAAAAGAGACATTCTTGCTCAGACAATGTAGCTTAACACCTCCTTAAGGAGTCTGATGAAACCCTTGCATTTGTGAAAGGAGAGATCTTGAGGGGAAGAATGTGTTGAATGGTCCATGTTACCATTGAGTTTGAGATTCAAGGAGAAGAGTTTGGGGTAGTAGAGGCATTCACCTTCATTAGAAGAGGCAGGCTTCTTGTGGTCCATTCACGACAGAGACCCAAAAGAGCAGAGGTGCCGATAAAGGGACCACATGAAAAGCCCCACCACTTCTCTAGGGGGCAGCCTTTGGAGTGGCTATGCTGAAACCTTGACAGACCATGGAGAGATGAATGGAATTCTGTTCTCAAGCAACATTATTACTCCTATTTTGTTTTCCTTGCTGGTTATATCATTTTTTGCTAAACAAAGACGAAAAAAGTAATTTTCAGTATTTGTTGTGTGTTATAGATCTAGTTTCCTTTCTTCCAACCAAGATAGATAAAGAAACGTTGGGGCAAGGAAGTGGTTAGATTTATGGGGTGTACATAAATATATTTGAATTAAAGACAACTTACCAAGTCACAAGGCTTTAATGGCTTCTCCTTCAACTTCCTTCCTCCAGGTAAACATTTTTCTGGTTCTGAGTTCGAATGGAGCTTTAACAGAAATTGGGTATGCAATAAAATTTTGCAAAACTATGACAGGAACAAAGCTATAGAAGTGCATTGGCTGGGTGGAAGATCGCATAGATTGTCCCCATCTGCAGGTTTTGTTTTCTGATCTTCACCATATACTCGTCCTTGACACTCCCTGCAAGAGGTAACTAGCTTATATTTCACATTTTATGAATTGGGTTTTTCGAATTTTGATTATTTTCCAGGACCCATTTTTTGTGGTTCTTTTTAATAAATTAATATTTATTTATGGCTTGGCATCATTAAGTGCAATTAATACAAATCCAATCTCTGAGTAGATAGGTGCCCAACAGAAAAATACCAATGGTATTAGCCATGATAATCAGTACATACCCAACGATTTAAATGATAGCCCGCCCACTAGATGCTCAAGGGTAGGTAGCCTAGATAATCACTATTTTCCTCGGCCCTCGAGAATACTAATGGTATCCTTGATAATTACTATTACCCCAGGAATGGGATTCAAAGGTAGCCTACCGAAATATCGGTTACTGCTAGACTTCACAATTATAATTTGTGACTAGTGAGGATAGTACCTGAGACCTGCGTTTGACAAATCCCCTACACGACTGTTAGATCACAAGCTCGTGTCTTATGTTATTTCTATGGGACAGCCTGTTGTGAATACTTTCCGAGAGAATGCATGTGGTTAGAATGGGTTCTCATAACTTATAATGTTGAATTTTAGTTTTAGAAAGAATGTTGCAAATGATCTAAGTACCCCTGACATGGAGTACCTGCACTTGCACCCTGTTTATTTGTGTATGTGGGCAGGTGAAAGTTTGTTGTGAATAGTTTCTTAGGGGAATTTCATATGGTTAGAATGGCCCCCCATTATTTGTTTTGTTGAAATTTATTTGTAACAATGGTGTTGCAAATGATCTAAGTACCCTTGACCTAGAAGACCAGTACCCAAATCCATGCTCCCTGCCTACCTTTTATATATATGTGTGTGTGTCTTCCAGTGTCCAGGCTGTTGCCAAGTATGGCTCTTTAGCAGTTTCGGTCCTCCCTTTTTAAAGGGCTAGTTTCAAATCGTGGCGGTTTCCAAGGGCATTGGCTAAACGTTCTACATTTTGGTTTTTTTGGCCGGAATTCGGCAATGTAAATTTGGACAAAATTGTTATTTTATATTGTTTAAACTGTGTTTCTGAATGCATAAATGAATTCAGCCCGCTGAAAAATCTCAGGGACACTTCGATTATACAAGCTTAGCCACTCAAATCTGCAAATCCAACCATTCCTCACCGGATTTTGAGCAAAATCAAATGGAAAAAATTACCAGAAAAGAGCCAAGAGGTAGAACGTTTAGACTACACTGTTTCCAAGTGTGGATCCTTAATAGTTGTGGTACTCCATTTTAAAAGAGACTATTTTTGGGTACTGTGTTTATCTGTACATTTACCTACACCTACACCCAGGGTGACCTGTACCAGTACTTGCACCCAAACTGCTTAGATCGAGTATGGCTATTAGGCATTGGTATGAAGGGCTTCATTCAGTATAATTCTCACCAACCCTACAATCTAGAGTAATATTTTCCTTCAAGGACCAGAATATTACAAAACCTGGAAAACATGTAAAATTGATGAAGTCATCCATTTCCAGCTCTTCTTTGGAAGTTTCCAAATTTTTGTTTTAATTTCTCTTCATACAGTCTCGTGGGCATAATAATTAAGCATATGTCTAGAGACTTTGGCCCTTAATGAATATATATGTTCTCGAGATATTCTGCCCCTTGGTTAACCATTTCAATATCATATTTGACCTTCAAAAGGACCTTTTATGATTACAG
The DNA here is from genome assembly GCA_009831015.1 of Picea engelmannii. NCBI lineage: Eukaryota > Viridiplantae > Streptophyta > Pinopsida > Pinales > Pinaceae > Picea > Picea engelmannii. Next base: position 466,305 of record ML780263.1, on the reverse strand, counting down.
GGCATTTAAATCACATTGAATTGTAAGGCTATATGAAATTTGGCTGTTTAGTTAACCATTTCAATATCATATTTGACCTTCAAAAGGACCTTCTATGATTACATGACATTTAAATCATATTAACTATAAGTCTGTATGAAATTTGGGTGTTTGTCTGAGATGACATTTGATATCAGAATGAAAGGACTTCTATGTTATGCCAAAGGACACAGACAAATGGGATTATCATCTAAAATGATGATGCTACTTTCTTTCGTGTTTGAGAATGCAATTGTCAAAATTTCAAGTGTAGGAGGTATTTGAGTATTTCCATGCTTAAGCATTTTGCATTATCGTTAATTGTATCAGTCAAGAAAAATCAACAATGTAGAATTTTCTTCTTATTACAAGGCTTATAATTGAGAAGCAGAGCTCAGCATGGGAACTATTAGTTGTTTTTATAACTAGAATTGATGTTAGGATGTTAGCCTTCCACATATTCTCTTATCAACCCTTGGCTAACAAAGAGACATTAAGTAATCATAGGCGATTACTTTTTTCCATTCAAGCATTAAAAGGCCTTCATGTCAAGGGTGAATACTTTGTTTCAGTGAGACATTGAAAGGCCTTCATACTAGGGGTGAAGGGCATTGTATATTGGTTTTGATAAGGATTTGAAATGCCATGTTTGTTGGATTAATGGGGCATTATGTCCCAGTGAGGATTTAAAAGGGCTTCTTATGGTTTGGGTACTCTGTTCCAATTAGGCCTTGAAAGGTAGGTCTACTTGCTTCTAGTAAGACTTTGACCAACTCTATTTGGTATGTCATTTGGGGTGCATACTTCATTCATACTCTAGAGCTAAAAGGTGGTTTTATCCCAAATAGTATCAATATGAAAGCTACTATCCCTTACTATCATCACTTAAACTATATGTGCTTTCTAGTAGCATTTAACCTTAAACCCACACATAAAACCAAATGCTACCCATAATATAGTTTAGACTCATAACAAGAAAATACTCTTTTAATTCTATTGATTTTAACCTTTAATATTAAATATTATTTAGTCTATTCTAAGAATATTTTTTATTGCCAATTTTAAAATGACATTCATGGAAGAGGTAGATGGACATAAGCACACCATTTTTTTTTGTGGGTACTATGAAGTTCACAAATTTTAATTTTCTTTTTACATAAAGAAACATTGTAGAAAAATGGCAGGCTGAATTATCTTTCAAATGTCATCCTGTAGGAGTATTCCTCTTTTGTGGTAGGTGTATTATCAGGTTAAACAAACCTGGCATTTGTTATCATTGTTTCTGTCACCTGACAATGAAAAATAACATTTTTCATTTTATATTGAACTAACAAGGATTTCATATCTCTGAAACAAACTTAAGAATCAATTGAAGATATTGCTCCTAAAATGATTGAGCCTGTAAATGCACTAATGGGCTGCACAGAGTCTCAAAAAATGGCAGATTAAGATTCAATCCGGATAAGTCTAGAGTCTAGACAATAGTTTCTCATAAATGAGTGTGAATCTTCAGATAGGCAGAATGTACATTCCACTATCAATGCATCAGGTTAATCTATGTGAAAAGATATGTTGTTTGCAGTTTTTAACTGTGACTCCAAGTGAGTTTTTATCTTGCTTTGAATTTAAATTGTAGTGGTGTTCCAATTTCAATTTCATATAATTGTTGTATCTGTGGTTTTTCCCAAGCTGAGCTCTTCACGATAATACCAGTATGGTTTGGATTATGGGATGATGAAGCTAGTAAACGTTAATGGTTTATAATGTTACGATGTCTGTATAGTTTTTATTTTTTTTATGAAACTTGCACTATGACTATAGCTCTATTTGGAGATGTCTGACATCTTCAAGCCATCCTTTTTAATTTGACTCAACATCCTTGACAAAACTTTTGGACTTCATGTTATGCAGCATGTCTTTCAATATGGTATCAATCCAAGCATTCCTCTCAATTCTCAAGTAATGTTTGGTAGCCCAGAGGTTGTTCATCATTCTTGGACTGTATGGTCCTTGATGCTTTGGATGGAATCCATGGAAACAATCATCCAAGCTCCTTCCCTATAACTGTAGGTAAAATAACTTTATCACCAATTCCATATTTTGCTCGATGGACTGCTTATTTCATGTCTTCCACAGTAACAACTTCTTTTCCTACAAAAAAATCAACAGGATTTTATTGGTTAGATATTGCATTGATAACTTAAACTGGGGATACAAATGAAGTAATAAGAAATATTAATATCATGTAAAAAATCAATTTTATTGCTAAATATTGGCTAAATTTTAGCAGAAAATTGCAAATACAGTATACCAGATTTAGATTTTGAGGCAAACCAGAATATGTAAGAAATCTAAGTCAATAGTAGATAGACATACTACGCTGAAAAGCTTCAAAGTTTGCATAGACAAATACTAGAATATGTGAAGTATCAACATGCTACAATGTCATCATTCTTCAGAAACAGGTGGGCTAAGAAAGAATAGTTCCTACAATGTCATCATGCTACAGGTGGGCTAAGAAAGAATAGTTCCTTGGAACCACAGAAAATTTGCATTTTCATAATGTAGTAGTGCCAAGGAAATTTGTTGATTGATTGTTTTAATTTTAGGGGCAATCGCAATGACCATGTTTTTATGCACGAAAATGCATCACCGGACTGTTAATGACGAAAACCTGTACATGGGAGCTCTCTTCTTTGGACTAGTCCATGTAATGTTGAATGGTTTCCCAGAATTATCAATGACGGTTAGTCGTATTCCTGTTTTCTACAAGAAAAGAGACCTGTTGTTCTATCCATGTTGGGATTTTTCTTTACCCACATGGATAATGAGGATTCCACTCTCTTTGCTAGAAGCAGGGATTTGGGTTTGTGTTACATACTCTGTTATGGGTTTTGCACCAGAGGCCGAGAGGTAATTATTATAGCTTCTGTACCTAAATGAATTTCCATATCAGCCATTAAACATGGATAGGAGCACGAGAAGTCTTACTGATCCATTAATCAATCAGTAAACAAATTCATTTATCTTTTGACTATTCCGTAGATATGGCTGGAAGAATGAGAAATCTGACTAATATATTTATGAATCAGTTACACACACAGACACCCCTGTTTTGCAGATGTATAGGACTATGAAAGAATTCACTATGTTGTTGTATATAAAAGTAATCTGATAGGCCATCTTCAACTTGTATAATATGCAATAGATGCCCAGCAAAGAACTGCCGAAAAGTCAATTTCCAGAAGTGCTAGCCAAGTATTTTTCTGTATAGCTACATTTTGTACCATGCTCAGTATTTGCATTATTTAAAGTTGCTTTCAGTTTTGACAAGCTGCCTTACATGAATATAAATAAGAAAAATTTAGTTTACAGTCTATTATCTTTGTCGATCTCCCAATTCAAGACAGTTAAGCGACTGCAGGTGAGATTGGATACAATCAGATGAACTGATCTAATTATGGACATTGAATCTTCCTAGGTAGCCTGAAATAAAAACAACACTACAAATCCCATTTACATGAAATGGTACCTATGAATAAATGATTGGAATCTGGATGAACGGAAACAAAATGTAACATCCTCCTTCACCAAAATGTAACAATGAAAAATAAAAAGAAAGCAGGCACGTCAAAATTGTGTTTTGATTGTCAGAACACTAAAATATTCAATGAGTAACCCCAGACATTTCCTTGATTGTTTCAGGGTCTTTAGGCAATTCTTCCTCTTTATGATGCATCAGATGTCGTTGGCACTTTTCAAATTCATAGCCTCAATGGGTCGGAACATGATTGTCTTACAAACATTTGGATCATTTGCTTTCCTTATTGTGTTTGTTCTCGGTGGATTTGTGGTATCAAGAGGTATTTGACAGTATAGCATATGCAAATATAATTATTTACTCTAAAGCAGTGTTACCAGAATCGGACCGGAACCAGCAAAACCGGCCGGTCCGACCGGTTTCAGACCAAAACCGGTTCAAACCGGACCACAGAACTGTTTTTGACCGGTTCCGTACGGAACCGGTTTTTTCTGCTAAGGAGGCCCACGGACGCAAAATTAAGATAAATTTTGTTTTTTTTTAAAAGATTAGGGTTGGGGCCAAGCTTGGGAAGCTTCTAGAATTTTCTAGAGCCCCTAATGAACCTATAAAGCCAACCCCACCCCCTCTCTTTCACTCACACTACTCATTTGGCTTCTCATGAGTTTTTGAGCTAA
>ML780263.1:444255-459506 GCA_009831015.1 Picea engelmannii | reverse complement strand
GGACCAGGGGAATCAAGCCAGGCTCAGAATCCCCCTGTTCAGTCTACTCATGTTGAGAATGTAGAATCAGATGATGACTCCGAGTCTGACTCTGAGTCCTCTGAGGCTTCCTTTCAGTATGCAGATTCAGATTATTAGATTGTCTAGTCTCTGACTCTCTAGAGTTATTTTTGGCCATTTAGACTCTAGAGCCTTTTTGATGATGTATCTTGATTCGGCTTTTCATATGTATTATGGACTCATGGAGTGCACTTACTCTTAGTGCTATTTTGGTTTTATACACTATTACTTGTTATATATATATGAGAAAATTTGCAAATTTGTGTATAATGGTTTGGAATCTGGATTCACATGGATGCACATGAATATATATGAGAAACTTTGCAAATTTGTGTATAATGGTTTGGAATCTGGATTCTGGAATTGGATTCACATGGATGCACATGAATATATATGAGAAACTTTGCAAATTTGTGTATAATGGTTTGGATTCACATGGATGCACATGAATATGTATTTTTTTTTCGAAAAATTGAATATTTTATTTATTTTTAGAAACCGGTTTTTTGATCCGGTTTTATTCCGGTTTTTTTTCCGGTTCCGGTTCCGGTTCCGGTTTTTGGGGTCGACCGGTTCGATGACCGGTTCGGTTCTGGTAACATTGCTCTAAAGAGAATAAGTTTTATGGCTATCCTGAGCTTTTCAATTAAATGAATTCAGGTTACAAGAAATGCTTGATTTTATTCATGTTTCTGGAACAGAGAACATACCTAGCTGGTGGATTTGGGCATATTGGTGCTCACCAATGTCCTATGGCCAAAACACCATAGAGGTGAGTGAATTTTTGGCTCCCATATGGAATAAAGTAAGTGATATCATGTGTTGATTGAGTGTCCTATCATCATAGTATAGGAAAGAAATATTGAATATTGCCTTTCATCTAAATATTTCATCTTTGTGCAGCCCATCAGTAATATCTCCAGTGAAACAGTTGGACGTGTTGTACTAGAATCTCGTGGATTATTTGTTGAAGCTAAATTTTATTGGATTGGCATTGGAGCATTGATCGGGTTCTGTGTGCTTTTCAATGTTCTATACACTGTTGATTTAACATTGTTGAACCATAAGTCTGGCATTCCATTATAATGTTTGGTTTGTGCTACTATTTCTCTTACATTCAAATCATAAAAAAAGTGAGATCTAATAAAACCTCGTCCAACTACAGCTTTGGGGAATTCACAGGCTGTTATATCTGAAGATGTTATTGAAGATAAGCAAGCAAACAAAATTGGAGAAAGAAACCAAGGAAAGAAACATCATTATGTTGAACCGACATCTCAAAAAAATTCCAGTGGTAAGTCATGAGCTCTCCAGAAATCCTTTCAGTACTTGTGAATGTTTCAATCTACTGCTCAAAGCTAAAAGTACATGTTTTCAGCCAGAGAGTGAAACATATTTCAAAATGGAGACAATGAAGTGAGAAAATTCATTGTCTTCATTTTGAAATATGTTTCACTCTCTGGCTGAAACAATCAGTTACAATTAGTAGTTTGTCACTTCATTGTCTCCATTGTCTTCAATGGAGACAATGAAGTGACAAACTACTAATTGTAACTTGTTAAGAACCAAAATAGATCTACAAATATAATCACCACAAATACTGAATACACAATAGATCCACAAGCAAGATAGAAGAAACCACACTATATTATTACCAAACCCTTGAGGTAGGGCAACACCATACAATGGATCTTATTATAGAAGGGATCCTCTCCTGTTCACTTGCCTCTTAGAGGGGGCATCCTCCTATTGAGCTACCACTCCAAATACAATACTTCTCATCATGTCTCATTACATTTTTTAAACCCCTTTATATAGTGCTACCATCACCTAAGAACATTCTAGAGGAGGAATCTTCTAGAAGTAGAACCTTCTAAGAAGTCCTCTTACATTTATTATATCTAACTACCATAGTGGGCCTTATTTAATAATATAGTGGACCTAGTCCACCTTACATTGAATGACCTCCACTATTATCACTATGGGCCCTCTGGGCCCCCCCACTACCTCTCTATCTACCTTACATTCCATCCCCCTTATGAAAGCGTTGTCCTCAACGCTTGATGTACAACCATATACCAGGGTCCCATGGATAATTGTGGACCGTAATGATGAAAAAAACTGAAGAACCAAAGTCCCATGTAGAAAGGAAATCCACCATATTGAAGTAGTCCAACCACCATTGTAAGTCCGTGTCCCATGTCCAAGTGCTCATGTGAGCTCCCCGTAGAAGATTTTGGAACCCAATAATCAACTCCAAATGATGCTCCAAAGACTGACACCTATCATGTGGATCCAAATAAGAAGATCCATCCACATAGTGGAAAATGGTCATAGCAGTATCTGAAAAGAATAATACCACTGTAGAATATGCAGACTGAACGCTGGTAACTAGCTCATGATCTGGGGCATTGATGTTTTCTACAGAAGGTGGAGTAGAGTCATCAAATAAAATATGGAAGTGGTTGTCATCCCAGAAATGACAACTATCCATATACCAATCATCACAATCATCCTCAAAATCATACCAAGCATATCTTTCTTGATTATATTCATTCATAAGGCCCTGCATAAGAAATCCCTCCTGCATTTCATTCAATGAATCTTGAATACTATGAAAATTATCATTGAGGCCATATGTGAGGCTGGCTGTGAGGCTATGTGTGAGGCTGTTTGTGAGGCTATGTGCAAATGCATCCAATCTGTCATCCAATTGGGCTTTGAATGATTCAAGAATTTCTTTCAAGGTTTGAGACGAAATAGCCATCTGATCATCCTATGAACTCTTCGGTCCTACAGCCGTCACGGAAAAACTCAAAAAATAAACCCAAGAAGTTTTGACAAAAAATCGCGGCTTTTTCTGGAAAAACCCTAAAAAACTGCTGAACTTAAAATGCTCATAACTTCACTTCCCGGACTCCGTTTCAGCTGATTTTTTTTTTGAAATTGGGTAAAATTGTGAGAATAACTCAGATCTGTAATTTATTTGGACAAATTTAGCTTCTAAATGCTACAGAAATAAAAACAAATCGCGCCGCCGTCCGCAGAAAAAACCCTGAAAAATTACAGATTTTAAAACCTCAATATCTTGACCTTCCGGACTCCGTTTCGGACGATTTTTTTTTTTAAATTGGGTGTTTTTCTGAGAGGAACTCATATCTACAACCCTTTTCTGCAAATTTTGTACAAAAATATACTGAAAATGTCTGGAATGTCGCGGCCCTCTTTTTTCTTCTCCGAAAAAAAAAATCTGCAAAAATAAAAATAGTTGCCCACAACTCCGGCCCTGGAAAGTGCTCTGATACCACTTGTTAAGAACCTGAGTAGATCTACAAATATAATCACCACAAATACTGAATACACAATAGATCCACAAACAAGATAGAAGAAACCACACTATATTATTACCAAACCCTTGAGGTAGGGCAACACCATACAATGGATCCTATTATGGAAGGGATCCTCTCCTGTTCACTTGCCTCTTAGAGGGGGCATCCTCCTATTGAGCTACCGCTCCAAATACAATACTTCTCATCATGTCTCATTACATTTCTTAAACCCCTTTATATAGTGCTACCATCACCTAAGAACATTCTAGAGGAGGAATCTTCTAGAAGTAGAACCTTCTAAGAAGTCCTCTTACATTTATTATATCTAACTACCATAGTGAGCCTTATTTAATAATATAGTGGACCTAGTCCACCTTACATTGAATGACCTCCACTATTATCACTATGGGCCCTCTGGGCCCCCCCACTACCTCTCTAGCTACCTTACATGGAGGTACCCCATATTACCTCCCTAGGTATACCACATAACTGATTCTAATCTTGCGATAGACAATGAAGTGAGAAACTTGAATGAACTATAGAACTTCTCTGTAACACCTTGTGTCAGACAACAGAGTGAGAGATGTTAGAAAGCCTCTGTGTTGATCTTAACTGAGACTTTGAACTTGTTTTATCTTTTTCTCGAAAGAAAGGATGAAACAATCAAACTGCAAAGAATGCAATCTAGAAAACTATATAAACTGGTCACATCCAAAGATTTGAAAGTATATTAAAAAGCATGCACTATTCATTCATAGATTTAACAATTTTGTCAGTCATTCTTACTTGTTAGATAGGAGAGAGAGTCTAACCTCTGAAGACAATTCTACACGTGATGGAGAAGTCAGTTTCATTCAAGTCTTGGCACAACACAAGAAATGAATGATCCTTCCTTTCCATGCATTGTCGATGGCTTTTGAGAACATAAACTATTATGTTGACATGCCAACGGTATGTACATCTGCAAATCATCCAATTGAATTTTAATATGACAGTAGTTTGACATACCCAGGTTCTCTTCACTAGAACATTTGGAACTAATGTTAATTTTGTAACAAGAGATGAAAAGTGAAGGCTTGGCTCAAGACAAGCTACAACTACTTTGCAATGTAAGTGGATCCTTTAGACCAGGGGTACTTATAGCCTTGATGGGAGGTAGCGGTGCTAGAAAAACTATCCTAATGGATGTCTTGGCTGGAAGAAAATAAGGGGGGCTATATAAAAGAGAATATAAGAATCTCTGGATTCCCCAAGAAGCAAGAAACATTTGATCGCATCTGAGGATACTGTGAACAAAATGATATCTCCAAATGTCAGTCTTTGAATCACTTGTCTTTTCTGCTTGGCTTCATCTTTCTTGCGAGGTTGATGAGAAAACTAGAATGGTTGGTCAAAATTCCCCCTCTCCCCCCCCCCCTTGCATTCAGTGATTCAAAGTGAAGATCTCTTTCCTTGTTAACGAGACTATGCAAACGACATTTACTCACAGATTTTTGTTATTACAATAACTGCAGATGTTTGTGGCAGAAGTCATGGAGCTTGTGGAGCTCACTCCTTTGAGAGATTCTCTTGTAGGGCTCCCTGGACTGACAAGTATTTCTACAGAGAAAAGGAAGAGACTTACCATAACAGTGTAAAAATAAATGTAAAATTTAATTGATTATTATATTTATTATGAAATCTAACCACTTACATTATTTAGCATGACTATCAAAGATCACAAAAACGACACACTTTGTCAAGAAATTTCTAGAGAAATTATCATATAATTCATTCATGCAAATATAATTACTAGGGTCATCAAATGTTAAGTTTTCTATCATGATTTGTTTCCAATTTGGTTTTCTTTATTTTAATTGTATGCCACATTTAAAAAAAATTATTATCATTATTATCCTATAAATTTTAGGAAATTAATATCCAAGTGAAAGGCTATTAATTTCAAGAAATTAATATCAACTCGTATACCATTGTTATTAAATAAATATGATGTCCCAAGTACAATTAATCATTACACAATCTCTCAACAATTGATAATTTAGCAACTTTGCAATTTACCATCTCGATATCATTGTGTTTATTACATTGATCATGTCATTACAAATTTCTCATGATTGTTATTAAAAAAAGTGTTAGCGGCTAGATACCACATTCTTTGTAGTCACATCTAATATTCCGTTCACTTTAGATGTATTAATTCCTATTGTTAATCTAAACGATAAAATCTTCTCGAGATTTGTAGGATTTATGAGCCAAGGCTTGGAGAACCAATTGATTGGAATAAACGAATTTGGCCTCGGATGATCCACACTCAGTCTCATGGGAGTTGAAGTCAATGAGTTGCTCCAAAATCATGCTCTATGTCATCTAACCATGCTTGGTTAGCATCCATGTAAGATGATTGAAAACAACAAGATCGTATGGGAGAGTGAGGGCTCTCTTGTGGTTGAAATCAAATTCCCCTTGGACCTTCTCTAGTAGTGCTTTAAACACATGCTAATTCAAGTAATCCATTGGAATTATGAACTGTTTCAGCTGCTTCCTCATATAAACAGTCAAATATCAGGCAAGAGCATCTTGTCTTGCTGCGATGTTCATGCAAATTGCTTCATTCTTTCTTGCATGCTTGACCCTGGAAAATATTAAACACCATGCAATGAGCTAAATGTTTGATGCATCTTATTTATTGGATACACATTATTTATCATCTAATGAATAGGATGCACCAAGCATTGAGAAAAACGAGCATGATGCAAAAGCATTGAGCCATCTATATGGCTCAAGAAAATGTATGTGGTGTCACATAGTATCATTATGATAGAACCACATGTAACAAAGGCAAATGCAAGAGTGTCAAAGGTAGAGAATAAAAAAGTAGAGGTTGATCAAACTGGATTGTCACAAATGAAGCTTGCAATATGTCTATTTAGTGTTGTCTATTGCCCTCCATTGACCACAATGATTGGACCAATTATATATGTAAGGTAAATCCAAAACCTTTAGTGGTGTCATGAATGTTATAGAAGGAAATCAATTTGTTCTCATGATTATTTTGGTTCTTTTGTCGTTGCAAGTCCAAATCTGTTGATTTACCCAATTTCACACAAAGGTTGTATATGCTTCATTAGATGCATTGAATGTACCTACAACTGAGAATGAAGGTCTAAATCATTGGTCTAAAACTTTGACCATTGACTACCCATGGCTAAATCTCTTTAAGTCCTCCCAAAAACAAAATCTCATGGTCTTTAAGCAAAGTAACCACGCCAATTCACTTCGGTGTTTCCATTCCCCTCCTTAGGGGTATGCTAGTTATAGAAGTATAACAATGAAATTACTTCATTGCAGGACACTAAGTCCAATCTTCCTAATGCCATTGATTAATTACATGATACTAATGAAATACTTCAAAATGAAGTTAGTTCTTTGTATAATAATACTTCTAGTCTTCTTGAGAAGAATATTTTGCACAAGAAACTAATATCCAAGTTCAAGATGAGATCAATTCAATATAGAACTATATTCCCAACTTTGTCTAGGGACTAACAATTGCATATAGCCTGTTGAGAATACATGTTGTAGAAGTTTCTGAGGAACTAAGAAGTCACCATATCTAGCCACAAAATGAAGAGGATAGAAGACTTGGAGATCACTTGAATTTGTTTTATGTCTTGCCTTTAGTGCATCCCAAAGAATTTGATGGACATAAGAAACAAAGCCACTTTATTCTGCTATGATTACTTCATTCTATTCTTCCATATTTACCAACCCAAGATCAACCCTTGCAACTAGTATCTCCTTGAACAGTCTTGAAACCCTAAGGAAGGATTGAGAGTGATCATCCCCTTCCCTTGTTTTATCCATCTTAACTCATTGAATCATTCAATGTTTTCCTTAATGGTTAGGAGTGGCTATCCCCTTAAGGATTTTCTTGGCTAGGGTTTAGTTCTAGGGGTTAGAAGTGGCTATCCCCCTAGGGTTTAAAACATAGTTGTTTTGATCTTGTGGTAGTAGCTCTTGAAGGGATATGACGACACTTAGTTTTTATGAGGGGATAAACTCTAGGGTTTTCTCTCCTAGGAGGTTGACCTAGGCTTATGAGGTGATAATATTATGATAGAATTTCAAGTCTTATTTTTCCCTCGGTCTCCATTGAAGTGCTACATTAAATCCATATGCCCAATGAAAAGACATTGATATTGAGACCTCCAAGTACTTTCTTCAATAGTCTAAAGCTACCCAAACACATTTTTCTCAGACTTCACTCTCCACATTGAGATTCCTTGCCCTAAGTCCTCCCAATCTTAATTGAGGGAAACCCCCTTCAGTCGGAGGAAAGCTGGCTTGAAGTGAAAGAGGGTTGGTGAGGTGACAAGGGCCTTTCCTCTAAGTTACGCATGATTGCACTTGAGCTTTCAAACTTTATCTCAACAATTGCGAGTTCGTGTGATAACACACCCGAGACATATTTTAGTGATCCTAAACCTCATTAGACAAGACCGCTTTTACCATTGGAAGTTAGTCCTCCTCCTCAACCAATCTTGCCTTAGACCGATGATATAGATTTAAATATTGATATGGCTAGTATCTTAGCAAAGGTTAATGTACCTGTCCCTCTTAGTATTGATCTTGTATTTTTTTTTTAAATACCTACAACACAGTCGCTATTGCGATGTCTTGGAGTGTCGCTCCCATAGCAACCACATCGGAGCTGATACCTCTTAACTTTGCTCTTTCCAGCTCCAAGACCGATGATATAGATTTAAATATTGGTATGGCTAGTATCTTAGCAAAGGTTAATGTACATGTCCCTCTCAGTATTGATATTGTATTTTTTTTTTTACCTACAACACAGTCACTATTGCGACGTCTTGGAGTGTCGCTCCCATAGAAACCACGTCGGAGCTGATACCCCTTAACATTGCTCTTGCCACCTCCAAGATGTCTCTCTTGCCACCTCTAAGACGTTGCTCTTTCCACCTCCAAGCCATCTCTCTTGCCACCTACAAGATGTCGCTCTTGCCACCTCCAAGACATCTCTCTTGCCACGTCCAAGACGTCGCTCTTGCCACTTCCAAGCTGTCTCTCTTGCCACCTCCAAGACGTCTCTCTTGCCACCTCCAAGACGTCTCTTTTGCCACATCCAATATGTCTCTCTTGCCACGTCTAAGACGTCACTCTTTCCACGTCCAAGACATCTCTCTTGCCACGTCCAAGACGTCCCTCTTGCCACCTCCAAGACGTCGCTCTTTCCACCTCCAAGACATCGCTCGTGCCACATCCAAGACGTCACTCTTGCCACGTCCAAGATGTCTCTCTTGCCACATCCAAGACGCCGCTCTTTCCACCTCCAAGACGTCGCAATAACGATGAAATCTATGTCGTCGAAAAAGCGATGTCATGTGAAACGAAGTTTGAGGGGGTTCACTGTTTGTCGTTCTCCCGATAATATAAAGTGGCAATTGTGTCAAACACGCCGTTGGAATTTGACCCAAATGTACTAGTGAAGGGGCATCAAGGTGTTATTGAACAACTATGCTCACTAGATGTTCAAACATCTAAGCCATCTATTCCTCTAGATCTCCAAGGGATCATTGATAAGCATTCCAAAGTATTTGAAGGTATTACCAAAGGTCTTCCACCCACTAGAAATTATGATCATGATATTCACCTAATTCCTGGGAGTGTTCCTCCTAACATCAGGCCATACAGATACCCTTATGCCCAGAAGAGTGAAATTGAGCGCATGGTTGAAGAAATGTTAGAGGCTGACATTATTAGACCTAGCCAAAGTTTTTACTCTGCACCGGTGGTAATGGTATTCAAGAAAGATGGATCATGGCGTATGTGTACAGATTATAGAGAGCTCAACAAGATCACTATTAAATATAAGTTTCCCATTCCCTTCATTGATGAATTGTTAGATTAACTACATGGATCAATCTATTTCACAAAGTTGGATCTCCGTTCAGGGTATCATCAGATTAGAATGAAGGAAGAAGATATCCCAAAAAAAACATTCCGAACTCATGAAGGCCATTATGAATTTTTGGTCATGCCTTTTGGCCTTACAAATGCACCTTCCACATTCCAAGGGTTGATGAATTCCATTTTCAANCCCTTCCTTCGAAAATTTGTGTTAGTATTTTTTGATGATATACTAATCTATAGCAAGTCTTGAGAGGATCATGTGCGACATGTTGACAAGGTGCTACAACTACTAAAGGAGAAACAACTATATGCCAAACCATCCAAATGTTTGATCTTTTGAGTGAAGGAGGTAGAGTATTTGGGTCATATTGTATCTCATTAAGGTGTCAAGGTAGACCCTAACAAGATTAAGACCATGATGGACTGGCCAATTACCAAAACATTGAAAAATCTTAGAGGATTTTTGGGTTTGACAAGTTACTACCGCAAGTTTGTTCGACACTATGGAAGAATAACATCACCTTTAACGACACTAACTAAGAAGGATGCATTTTCATGGACTCCAGAGGCAACTAAATTGTAACACCCTGTTTCCCCCAGTTTGTAAAAATAACTATACTGGCCAAGAACTATGGCAGATTCAAAGACGTGAATGTGTGATTTTGAATGGACCTTAGTATAAAGGGTCGACGAATGTAAATAATGTTATGAATATATGTTGCAGGGCTGCTGGGAGGGGGATGTGCTGAAAAGAGACCATGATGGCTGATGAAAGGTGGTGGAAGGCACCTGGAATGGTGGCGTTAACTTCCACCAAAACCAATACCGTATTTGGTCTTCACTGGCATGAAGATCAAGAGAGGCTCGCTAGCCCCGAAATGAATTACTTGCCAGGTTGGTAGGTGAAGAGGCTCCTTATGAGTTAATGAGGGATGGGGGTGAATCGCCCATATGGAAGCCTCAGACTTGATCATCGCGGTGAATTTCGTGCCACATGCAACCTCGCCGGAAAAAGAAAAGGTAGGAAATAGGTGTGAAAGGGGCAGTCGCGACAGAGATCGCAGGAGGGGAGAAATCGGAAGGACTCTGGAAAAATATACAGAGTGATTGATAAGCAGAGAAGAAGGGGAGTAACCTTCGTTCTCGACTTCTGACAAACAGAGACTCAGTTTCACAACATCGTGGTCTAAGCTCGGGGGTGGCTAGTGGTAAATCCATTCAGAATCACTAAGCCTACGGTTAGGTGGAAACAAGCACCCCTCTCAGCAGTTGCATCAAACCTGGTGTTTTTCCGATAAGTGTTATATCTTGTATCTTGAAGTTAATATTCTGACATGTATGTTCATGGTTTGTGCAATTATGAATGGTTCCAGTATAAGACTGTCTGTATGGTGTTTTGATCAGAAATGGTGGTTGTATGCTTATATTGGAAAGATCACCTATGGCTTATATATATATATATATATTTTGACTGCATGCTTATATTGGAAAGACCACCTATGGCTTATGTATATATATATATATTTGGAATGGATTCAGTTTTCAAGTCTGTTCTCGAGAAATTTATTCCCTTATCCGTCTCAAGTAATGCCTTGGATAGATCTTCCCATAGGGACACCCTTTTTGAAAGTTTATCCAAGGATATGTTGGAGGATTCTATGGCGTAAGTCTTAAAACCCTGCACGAGAGAGAATGGTCCTCTTAGACTTTGACATTTCGGTATTTCGGCACCCGGGATACCTAAGTGTGAGTTCCCTTGTACTCGCAAGTCTCGAAATCCCGACATGCAAAATCCCGAAATGACAGTGTGTGGATGGGTTAGGATATTTCGGTGTTTCGGCACCTGGGGTACCTAATTGCGTGTTTCCTTGTACTCGCAAGTCCTGAAACCTAGGCTTGCAAAATCCCAATGGAAGAAACCCCGAAATAAGATGAGTAGGTTTAAGTTATGATATTTTGGAGTTTTGGTATCCAGGAAACCCAAGGGTGAGTTCCCTTGTACTCGCAAGTTCCGAAACCCCGATTTGCGAAATCCCGAAATGATAGCGTGTGGATAAGTTATGATATTTTAGAGTTTTGGTATCCAGGAAACCCAAGGGCGAGTTCCCTTGTCGCAAGTCCCGAAATCCCGACATGCGAAATCCCGAAATGACAGCGTGTAGCTAAATCCCGATATATCAGTATTTCGACATCCGGAATGTCCAAGGGCGAGTTCCCTTTTATTCGCAAGTCCCAAAATCCCGACTTGCGAAATCCCAAAAAGATAGAGCGTGGAGAAGTTTTTTTTTACCTTTTAGTATTTCGGCACCTGGGGTACCTAAGTGCGGGCCCCATGTATTCGTCAGTCTCGAAACCCCGACTTGTGAAGTCCCGACTCACGAAATCCCGATGGAGGAAACCCCGAAATAGTGGAGCATGTTTAGAGTTTGGTGTTCCGGAGTTTCGACTCTCGGGAAACCTAGGAGCGGGGCCCCTTGTTCTCACATAACGCGAAATCCCGAAAGGAGAAATGCCGAAATGGCTTAGCACGGATAGATATGGTGTTTCTGTGTTTCGAAACTCGGGATACCTATCGGCAAGCTCTCTTGTGCTCGCCAGTCCAAAAAACCCGAATTGCGAAACCTCGAAATCATAATAGTGCAGACGAGATATGGTGTTTCGGCACCTGGGATACCTATCGGTAAGTTCTCTTGTGCTCATCAGTCCCGAAAACCCAGTTTGCGAATTCCCGAAATAGGCTGAGCGATATATCTACATGTATGCAGGTTTCAGAGTTTCGACTTCTGGGAAACCCAGGTGTGAGACCTCCTGTCATTGCACATCCCGAAATCACGATGGAGGAAACCCCAAAGGGTAGAGTACCAAACTTATTCTAGGTTGTTGTTAATCTCGATAAGTGGTTATGTCCATTTCGGGTTTCGACCCTTCGAAAGTCAAGAGAGCAAGGGATCGCTTGCCTCACGACTCCCCGTATCGCGATAGTAGAAGTGCCTTCTTGGTAAGGACTGTGGGCATAGTCACGGTCATATGAGGGACTTTAAAGGGAAAGGAGGGTTTGCGCTAGGCTCCTTAGAATCTCGGGGAGTGTTGTCCCTCGAGAATAAGGAAAGAAAGCCACAAATTTTCTAGCCCCGTGGTGTGTGTGTTACAAATTGGTATCAGAGCATGGTTACAACACTTGGCCTGCTTGGGCTCATGAACGAGTTGTGCAGGAGCTCCGTTCAAAACACTCCTAAAAGGAGTAACCCCCTGTCTTAACCTTCTTAATCAAAAGTCGAAATTAACAATGAAAACTCCTATTGTGTGTGTGTGCATGTGAAAAATATGAATTATGTACTGGTTATAAATGAATATAAATATTGACTAACAACTAGTGTTTTTTATTTGCACACTAGCGGACGATCAACCGCGGGAAATTATAGATGTATAGAATGGTGACTCACCATGAAGTGGGGGAGGGCTCCCACAATAGAGACGAAGAGTCTGATGAAAGGAGGGCGGTAGGGATTGTTATCCACGATATTTAGGGATAACTAGGAGATCATGTCTCGAGGCCCACAGGTCCTAGACATGAAGTACCGAGAGCAGGATTGACCTGGTCATGTCCCTGGAGGGCCCATTCTTCTTCTTCGCCAGACTTGTCCTGTTAGCAGCAACAACCTCCATCACCATCGACTTGGACTTGCATTGGAGATGACTCTTGCTCCATGAGGTAATTGGTCCAAGGTATCATGGTATGTGTCATGTTTGATCGTTATAACTTTCTTATATATGCATCAGGTTCCTGTCATTTCTGATAACTGCTTGGATCTTACACTAATCCACTTGACCATTGTTGGGGTAATTGATGGGGTGACTTGGCAAGCTTGTATTCATGGGTTTTGGTTAGCCACCAAAGGGGATTTGCAGAGCCATCGTTCGCTCCCACCATTCTATCATTTTTTCATCTTATCTCCCGCACATCTATCCCATTTCCTTAGTCCGGCCATTAGGAGGACCTTTGGGGTTACACTTTGTCTTGTGGGAAGAAGGGGCTAAAAGCCCAGGGGGTAAAAGTAGCTGGTAAAAGATAAAAGCCATAAGAAACGGAACCTAGATATGCTTCGCCCAGGGGATCCCCAAGAAGGCAATAAAAGGCCTCTCGATAAGAAACTAAAGGGACCCTAAGAAAAATAATAAAACAAGACCTAACCAAGAGGATGGGAGGTCTCATCACGAGCCGGCCCATTATGTTCATAGGTATCCAACAGTATGATATTGCCATTATCTGGTCACCACGCTAGGGAAGTGACCTTTGGTTGCATGGCCAAGGGAAAGGGGGTCTCATCACAAGCCAACCTTATCATCTCTGCGAAGATACCAGTGGGTAACACTGTCAGCTCTGGTTACCACGCCAAGGCAGTGTCCTCTGGTCAGACCTTGAAGTAAAAAAGAAAGAAAAGAAATAAAAGAAAAATAAAGGCAATAAAGGGCTTGGAAAAATGCATCCATGACGGGTACAACTCGCCTCCTACAAAGGCACCCACAGACAACACCTACCCTTGGTCTTACTGTGACTGGACATCCCTAGACCACATCACCTCATGAAAACATGGCTTGAATGATCTTCTGAGGAAACTTTCCATCTCTTGTGGGTATTAGCCCAATAGGTTATTCTGTTGGTCTTCTTCAGCTTTGTATCGTAGGTATGTGTAATGTCTTTGAGCTCTTAGATGATATGCTAGGGATTTCATGCATGTATTTGATAAATTTAATGATGAAATACGACTGACATTGCTATGATCCCGAGGACAGATGAGCCCATGGAGGGCATCGTCTTTGATGTGCAGGACCATACCCGACTGACAGGTACCAGTGGATCGATACACATGGGGATATGATTTGTTCGGACCTCTATGGGGCTGAAGATCCCATCAGATGGTTGCTGGGATGGAAGAGGCAGGACAACGTTGTGATGAGCCATTGCACGAGAAAGAAGAAGGACGTCCTTACCAAGGACACTTTGGCAGAGCCCGGCCTAGGGGAGATCACCCACTGCAGATGGGACGATTGCTTTTGATGGACATGACATCACCTGAGGCAGCTGGATGTTTTCTGGAGCATGTGGCAGCGTGCTGGGGTCATTTGGCACATGTGGCAGCTTGGAGAAGCCCTAGAAGGGCCAATGTTTTGCTTCCTGGATGCTGAGATTGCCCAAAAAGTGCCAACGTCTCCCTCAGAGGGGCCTGACGTCTCCCTTTTGAGCTCATATTGTGACATTTTTAGCATTAAATGTAAAAAACAGTGTAATATCGTTAGGCAGCCTTGTCGGCTGTTTTAATGACCTATTTTTGTAATTAAAGGTCATTAGGATGATATAAATAGAGGACATTGCCTCTCATTTTTAAGGAACACAACTCACTCTCTTGGAGAGAATCATTTTAGTCTTTTGTCTTGGTATTTTTCTCTTGGAAGTGAGGCGCTACTCTTGTGGAGGATCATTCTTGGCATGTTTATGGTGTTTTCTATCATTGGAAGGTTTACAACTAGGGTTTGATAAGCTCTTCATTGATTTGTAAGTGTATTTCTCATGAAAAACTTCTTAAATGAATGGTTGTAGGTTAAATATCTTGCATTTATTGTTACATTGTCATTATTTTGCTTAATCATTGAAACCCTAGGTAGCAAGCACACAAGTAGGTCCTTGATATATGTCCCCATGGTAGAAAACTTGTTTTAGCCATTGATTAAGGATTATATAGCCTAGCCGTTGTTACACTTATTCCCCTTTTTCTGAGTTAGCCTTTTGACATAAGTTGAAGAAAGAAGACGTCCTAGGCCTAATTAATTTTACACCTAGGGTTTTGACTTTTAGGGTTTGAAGGGCCTTGCTCTTGCAACACTTTTCATCCCTAGATTTATGTTTTAAAGCTAGCCGTTTTGCCAAGGATT